>JTDE01021410.1:2273-18828 GCA_014338405.1 Paragonimus skrjabini miyazakii | reverse complement strand
TGATCTGGTGTCGGAACTTTTCGAAGTAGGTGGGGAGGCATTAGTATAGATTATGACACAGTTGTTCCAACTTGTGTGAACAACGGGGACTATCCCTCCATGCTGGGGTCACTCGATAATAGTCCCCGTATTCAAGAAAGTTGTCCGTGGCTGCTGCGCAAACCATAGGGAAATTAGCTTGACCCCAGTCATTACCAAGGTTCTGGTATCCATTCTATTTTGTCGAATCACTGCAGCTCGGGAGACAACCATTAGGGAAGAACATGCAAGGTTTTGCTCTGGGCGGAGTTGTACTGATCAAATTTGGACCAAATTCTGAAGAAGCGCCATGTATACCACTGGCCAAAAATTGCATTTCTCGACTATAAAGGTGCGTTCGATTCGGTGGATCGATCTACACTTTCGGAGTTGCTTAAACGCAGAGGTGTGCCGACAAAGTGCACATATTGTCGACGTTTCATTCCCATACTTCTACTCAGGTTAAGGTTTACGGTTAACTGTTTGACAGTTCCAACATCATGAGCGGTATACGCCAAGGCTGTCCGCTTTCACCATTTTTGTTTAGTTCTGTGGTAGACGGAATAATGGAGGACTGTCTGCGGCACTCACAAGATGTCGGCGCGGACCTCTTACCTGGTGGAAGACTGACTGGTTCTGATAATGCTGGTGACAAGGTGTTGTTGTTTGACAGGTTCTCAGCAGCATAAACAAAGCTAGAGGCTATTTGGTGCCCTCAAACAATTCGTAATGCGCCTTACAGCTTCAAAGTTCAAAGTGCTTCCGCAAGATTGTTGACTACGTGGATTTATTGTTAGGTAATGAAGTCATGGCGGTCATTGACCGATTTGTGTATTTGGGAAGCTGCACCAGCGGCGACGGAACTGTAAGGAATGAAATAGAAGCGCATAGCTCTAAGGCTAGAGCGGTATTCACCAATCTGGGGGTACCTCTGACAACAGAGGGACATATATCTGAGGCCTAAAGATCGCGTATATAATGCGACAGTGAGAGCTGTATTACTTCAAGGCAGCGAAACTTGGCCGCTTAGAGTAGAAGACGCGAACCGTATTTGACCATCGATGTCTGCGTTCGATCGCCGGCGCACCAGCGGATAAGCAACGAGGAGGTTAGGAAGCGGGTATTTAGTAGTGATTACCAATCAAGTTCTTTTTTTCAACCCTTATATTTGCACAGACTTAGATGGCTAGTCGTCTGCCACACCGAGCACTCTTTGTGGATGCTGCGGTCGACTGGCGTAAGGTGCGAAGTGGACAGATGATGACCCGGCGTAGATAAGTGAAATCGTTCACCGAGGGGGCTGACCACTGTGGATCGGGTTCGTCCCCCAGGCTGGGGATCTCGTGACTCATAGAGTCGGTGGTTGGAAACGTTAGGTGAGACAGTGGCTAGTCGGGCTCAATGGTGTGAATGTCGTCGTTGTTTGGTCGAGTTGTCTGTGAGGTAAGTGCACTTAATGACGCGCGGCAGTGAAAGCCGTAAGGAAGCTGTTTTGCTGATGAGGCCGTGCTTTCACTTATAACTCGTTTGTTTGTTTGCAAGGTGTAGGCACCTTGATGCTAAATGTTTGCGTACAGAAGAAGTTATTCTTAGTAGTTAGGTCTCTTTCCCTACTGTACAGTGTATGCTTTATTCATGATTCCGTGGCAGTTAAACATCAATTAGAACCAGTGATGTATTGCTGTCCGTAGTGATGATGATCATGACAGAACTTCAAGGTAAACTGACTCATCAGCTTCACGACAGTCGTCTTGGCACCAACCGAAAGAACGCATTAGCTCCAAGTTATGCCTACTGGTCTAGGAAGAACGAACAACTGGATCAACTGATTCGATCCTGCCAACTGGATCAACTGGATCAACTGATTCGATCCTGCCTAAGACACTACTAGAGACTCTACTTCAATCTAGGCAAATTCCTACAGCTCGGTGATAAAAAATACACTTGGGTTTTTTTAAATTTTTCACGATCAGAACTTCCCGATTGTCGAGGACGCCTGTTCCAAGTGTCTAGAGATTGACTTGATGTCAACCGTTACAACAGGATCAACACCGTAAAAGTTCGGAGACTGTTCAGCCGATTTAGATGTTCAAAAACGCCGGTTAGTGTTAATGACAAAGCAACACAATTTACCTCCCCTATGGTTGTTGGATTCTGTTGGTAGAACGGTACTGACCACATCTTATTAGTGTCTTTCCAACTGCAGTACAACGGACAGGCGGAGAGCCTTGTGAGCACGTTCAAAAGTGCTCTTCCGAAAGGTTGGGAAGAAGGAAAGGTCATTGAAGTGATAGAAATATCTCTGATGCGGTTTCGGGCAACAACGAATCTACAAACACTCGATGAACGATCTCCAGCTGAGGCTCTCATTGGACGGAAGATTCGACTGTCGATAGGCTCCATTCGTTCGACTGATGATGTTTCAAGGTTCAAGGATACAAACATAGAAAGTAGATTCAATTAACGGAAAGGAGCCAAATACCAATACTTCAACACTGATTAAAATATTTTAGCTCGAGGGTGTAGCGGCAATTTTTCCAAACGATCCGGGGTCGAATCCGGAGAAAACTGGGCAACGCCACTTTTGAAGTCCAAGTCGGAACGGACGTTTGGATGTGTCACGTCAACCAGCCTCAACTAATCAGTATCATCGAACAACTATCCGGCGTGAGAGAAGTGCCTCTGGAGGTCTTGATAAACGTGTATAGTCTCCCTCAGCCAGAACCTGCAGTAACAACCACTAACACGCACAGTCCACCGTGTGAACTGCTCCCCAGACGCTGGAATGATTTAATATGACGACCAATGACAACGCTGCAGGTTGACCCTCAACTTCCCTCTTATAATCAACATTCTCAAAATACTCTCCGGTTAGTGTAACCCTGAGCAGAAGGACACGATTTTGTAGCCGGAATTACATTAACTCCAGTTGTTACTGAGATAGGGACCAGCGTAGAATTGGAATATATCTTCGCATGTTCACGCGACCGGAAGAACATATAGTTCATGCAAATTCGCAAAGCGTTTGGTGGCTAAATACATTGCCCATCCGGAGTTTGCTTCATCAGTTTTATTGATTCTGGTAGTTCAGATTTCGAGGCCGATCAAGAGGGCGTTATTTGTTCACCGTTGTTCGTATCAGTTATTCGCATTAGTGTTCAAAAGGAATCGGTTGTTGTAGCCACTGATGCATTGCTGTCTACGGCAAAGTTTATGGTAAAATGATTGAAATAAATTAGTCATCGACACTGATTTATGACTACCATAAAACCGATAAGAAGCAAAAAACAACCCACTGTTGGGAGATAAGAGTGGAATGGGAATAAGATTCAATTCACGAAAACCGTGAGGGTAAACGCGAACAATAAGCATCAAGATGTCCATTCTCTTCAAAAAAACAACCACGCTTCAAGCGACAGTATGGTGGTAACCGAAAAGCTTGCGGCTGTCACCGCGCAGCTTCCTTAATTGACATTACAAACGACTTATCCGTTAGAAGACAACACCCACGCCGCGGAGTTCAATCATCCACCATATCCAGTCACGTTCCCAGCGAGATTGAGAATCAGAAACTGAGCACAGTAAGCCTGTTTACATGTCGTACCCATCGACCGTCGCATCACCACAATTCGATTGCATCAATCCCATTCTAAACAGTTATCTGCATTCCGCAGGGCTAATATGCAGCAGCCTAAAAAGCAGCACATTGCAGTAAGTTCCCAATTTCGTCCTTGACATGTCCACAAATTCATTATATTGCAAAGACTGTAGCAAGTAGTGCATGGCCTATGGTTGTCGATGATGCGTGAACTAATATCGTCCAATCAACTAGTGCGACAATGACACCGTCAACATTCCCGTGCACAGTAATTGGGTGGTTCCTTGGTTTACGTCAGGGTGGAACACCTAGACTAGGTCGCTCTTCAAGGTAGGATGGAGAACTTCCGTAACATCAGTGCCACCAACTCTCACATCACGTGCACCATTACAGTCGAAGACTACCGCTCAGCACACACACACACACATACAGAATGAACTGTTCGTCTGGATGCACACAAGCCCTCACGCGTTCTCGCCGAAATGAAAGCACTGATCTCAGCAAATATTAGAGGCATCAACGCTTGTTGTCTGTTTATTACTGGTAAGGTCGGTTGGTGATCCAGCACGAATCTTGTGGAAAGCGTGCAGCACCTCTAACTAACTTCAACCAGCATATAAATGTACTTAAATGTGATCTCACGGCAATTCTCCCAACAGTGACCATAACACGACTACTGTAGGCGACTAATAAGAACAAGTCAGTTGATGAGTGTTCCAACTATTGAACACTGAAGTTAAAAAACATAGATGGGATTGGATTGGTTCGAATGAATTTATGAGGTGTTAACTTATGAAAAACTCATATGGAGTTTAAACGGGGACATCCAAAGAAAAAACAACTCTGTATATCATCGATGCAAAGGGCTAAGGATGGGTTCCTTAAGGCAAGTTCCGTGAAGGAGTTGATGAACCACTCGTAAACATGTCATCACGGACGAACTGGAGAGAAATGGTTACTTTATGGTCAACGGAAACTCCAAGGTTACGATCTGCAAATTAGCACAACAACCCGTGCTGGTAGCTGGGCTTTCTGTTGTGATATTTAGAAACTTCAGATTCTTCGCAGCGTGACCGCAGATACCTCTAGCAGGAGGGAGCATCTGTTCAAGTACACATCATATAGAGAACGTACACACATGTTGGGATTGGTGGTTGCATCTTTCAGCATTTACAGAAACCGTCCATCTGTTGACTGCATGAGGGCTGTAACAGCCCTACTCAGGGTTAAACTATCTGATTATTTCAACTAGCGGACTTACTGTCTAAATTCGTCTTTTTTATCTGAAAAGTTTATGGGATGTACTTTGGACTATAGTTCCGATTACACTGATCCTTCTCAGGAGTTACAAAGAGGAAACAGTATAAAATGTACGGTTTTTTCGACGAGTGAACAATCAGACTCGCGATGTTATCCACAAACTTTTTGGAAAGAGCACGGGGTGGAATGGACTGGTCCGATTTGAGCTAAAGGCATAAAAAAATGTATTTGCGGCAATATTTAATACCCACAGTCTCGTTCTACCGCGCTGACCAATCAACTACGCAAGACTGTTAATCGAGAGTAATTCGCTTCCTCGAGTGCAACAAACGTCTGAACAACTTAAATTCAACCAGCCTGTGCAAGTCCAGGGTTATCCTTAGTTCAACCAGCACTGGATATGTGCACGAATTTCAGTGGCGCATAACTCTGTGATAGAACTGTGCCTGCCTCACTGAGTGTAGAATAAAACCCGCGGTAAACTTAACTATGGGATAGGTACAACCCGGTCGCAGAACGCACCGGATCATCATCATCACAGACAGCCATACATCAGTGGTTCACACTGATACTTCACTGCCACACCGGAAATGTTGAACGTACTAAAAGCAAACATTGCACCAGAAACTGCTCTTATCAAATCTATCTGAAGCCGGTGTTGCGTCATACACGGGTCTCCTTGAAGCGGAACGAAAGGATTATGTTACAAGACTACGAAACGCCCTGCACGACTTAAAAATTTTTCGACGCAGGTCTTTAGCCTCATGACAACTCATGAAAAGTACGACAAAACTTGGTGTGTAGACATCGTGCGCTAACACGGTTCGATTGAGGTAAACTCTCTTACCAAAATCCTGTGAAATGCTTTTGCTTCTACTTTTTATTGCTGGATGTTACATAGATTGTTGTGTGAGGCTCTAAAGCCCGAACAATGAAAAACAGAATAAGGACCTTTGTGTATTGATTGCAGGGGGTTTCGAAACTTATCCCAGAGAAATTCAGATGGACCAAACCTGCTTTGTTGACATTAGTAAGCTTCAGCATCCATGCAGACCGCTCAGGAACTTGGGCATCACTTAGGACTTTTGCTAATATCATGCCATAGCTTAGGCGATCCGCGCCACTTGTGGGCGGTTCTCTGTTCTGTGCTTCCCTCGGGATGTCTTTGACTGCTGACCGCACGCTGGACAATGTACATAACTGAAAAATGAGCTCTGTACTGTAGAGCTAATAAACAATGGCCGTGGGTTTAATTCCAGAATTCTGTTATTCAACTTGCAGATGAGGACTGCAGACAACCCGTATAAAGCAATCCAAATATCCATGAAATCATCATTCGTGAGTACCAAGGTGAATGAATACGCAACACTAAATGTACTACTTATCACTGTCGCACTACGGCCAATACCATCCGCCAGAGATGAAAAAGCAAAATACATGGTCCAGGATTTTCACATTCTGCTGCAAGATAGATGTCTGCACGCCAAGGAATATAAGCCACCTTGGGTCATAATGAGCATACTTAGAGTATTTACAGCAAAGCTTCCAGTTAAGTTAGCCTGTGTATCTTTACCTATCACTCGTTTGATTTTCTGTGATCACATGGCCGACACGTTAACATTCAATAGCTAGTTCTACTCCAGGTAGGCAGTGTGCTCCATCAGTATGGGACTGTAGGCCACTTTTTGTGTTAGAAGCACAAACAGAACTGTAGGAAAGCAATTACGAAAACGAAATGCTTGGCCGTCCTACGGGTATACATTTCCAAGTTGCCCTGAGGTTTCAAAATGGTCTTGATTATGGTAACGCTTTAATAAAATCGCAAGTTTATTTCGTCTCAATAAGACGTTAATAAAACAAAAGTATCACTTATAAACGATCCAGATATTAGCTACCGTCAAAAGTAACACACTCTTAAGTGTAACACTTTTGCGCGCTCAAGATGTGTGACATATTAAGAGGTTGACTACAGTAGGGAGTTGAAGTGGCTGAAGCAGTGTTAACAGCATTGACCACAACTTCAAGGAAATACATTTAATTACTACCTCCAGAACCTGAGCCAAGAGGTAAATGTAAAGCAGCTTCGTTGTCACTGTGGACCTTATGTACCTAAATGTTTGAGTGGACTACCATCACTACTTCGTGCAGATTTCTATTGAGCGACTTCAGGGGTAGGAAGAACCTAATACTACAATCACGAATCCGGAGCCACTTATAATGAACAGTGGGCAATTAATAAGACAGAACTTTCCACTAATTAGAACAAACTTTCCCTCGTTATGCTTGAAGCCGAGTAAATATGAACACAGTAGTATCTTGCCAGTCCCGGCTGAGTGGACTTGAAAGTCCAAAGTTAACGCTATTGACAGACTATTGCCAGCTTACGCTGCCAATTCGTCTGACCGTATCGTTGGTCGGGCACGATCGTCTGGGGGTCTGGAGTAGTTAAGCTGAACGTTCGTTTGAAGCCCTGGCAATCGTAAGCACACTTACATACAACCGTGACCACTTCTGCTGATTCACGGGACTGGCCAAGTACATATTTTGTGACCGCTTGATCTGAGAAATTGTTTATTGTGAGACATCCGTCAGAGGTGTGTGCAAATATAGAACGGACGTAGATACTAGTTTGCACGGCTACCGTGGAGTAGTGTAGCCACATTTTCTTTGTTGGAACGTCACGAATAGTGCACATACACGTTTCCAATAGTCGCTTCTAGTCCCTAGTCTTCTTAACGTTGAGATTGGTCCTTTAGTTTCGGTGAGTACGAGTCGTGCTATACTACCTAGAAACGAAGTTACATGTTATAAAACACACATATCAATAAAAAAACTGAAAGGTGTTCCACAGCCATCTCTACCGGCATATATGCAATCTTTACAAGATCAAATGAGCAATTCTGTTCAATGATCACGTTAACTTCGTTTACAGATGATCTCCGTTTCCTCCAATAGGAACCAGTGACAATTGACATAAAACAGTGTTAAAGAAGAAAAATACGGTATCTAAGACAAAACAGTTTGCACACACGTTGCGAAAACGTGACAATAAGTGCTGCAGCAGTAAATCATTATCTACCACTCTGAACACTGAAAAGGAGACAGACCTGCTGGTCGCGTTGAAAAATAACGATACGACCTCCTCGATCGCCGGTGGCGAGAAATTCTCCTGTTTTGTCATACTCCACACAAGATATGACGTCGGCTGAGAGTGAAAGCATGAAATAAAAGTAAACCTTACCATCACTGACTTCTTCGCAAGTGCCTTTAATCTGGTTAAAATACCATCCTCGATCCAGCATTTGGGGAGCTGACAAGGCGCAAAAGTAAATATGATGAAAATAGAAGGGAAAACAAAATAAAATAAGATTAAACGCAAGTGAGACGAAATAGACCAAACACCATTAAACTGGGTTTTCTTTACGAATGCCGTAGATCACGCTTCCAGCATGCAGTATACACAGGTATGAGGTAAGGCGCTTCACGGTATTTAGTTTATTTGGTCACAATCAGAATGTGAGCATAGAAAAGCCGTGCAAACCTAAACATCAGAATTCGGATAAATCGCACCTAGAACTCACGACTGGCATCACTACCAATAAAGACAAAATCGCACAAGGTGCGTGAGGTTGGTTGTTTAGAATCACTAACAAAATCAGATTGCATCAGTTTGGGTTCGCACCAACACAGCAACTGATGAAGCATATACAAACTTATGCAAGAAGGTAATAGAAATGTATCCGAATGACACAGGCCTCGACAATCCAATACGCAAAACCCTGGAACATGAAATAAATAGCAATACGGCACACGGAATGTAGACACTTAGAAAGACAGCATAAGCACAAGGTTTTAATGTAAGACAGGAACGATTGTAAACCGAAAATGTCATATGTGCAGACATGCCTGTGACGGTGAATGGCCACTAAGATTTCGGCAAATCAATGTTGGCCTCTTAAAACGCAGCCCAAAAGATCATATGACCATGCGGTTGACCAACGAAAAGCATACATCAGGATGAGGGAAAATATATGACCTAAATATTCCCGACGTGGTGTCAAGTCGTTAGTCCGTTTCGGCACAATTATGTCAGATAGGCCAAGAGAGAGAGAGAGTAGCCAGGCAGAGAAGGACTGGATTTACGGAGTAATATGACAAATGACCGACTGTGTCGGGGAACACAGATAAAGAGGCAAAGTCTAATGTGCACAAAACGAAACTGCACGCTTCCCTGTGATTAAGAGGAGGGGGTTAGAAAATACACTCCAACGACAGCGTTTGAGAATGACTGTTGGAGACATATTGAAAGACTTATAACAATCAAACAGAAGCACGTTAGATGTTCTGAACATACCCCGCGCAACAGTAAGTGGAATCAGACAGTAATATCTCACTCGTCACATCTTTGAGAAAGGCTAACCCCTAACTATCACGCGAATCATAAAAGTGAATGATTGAGTTGAGTGAAGTCCTTCAAAAAGGCCTTATCTCCCGCTGCACTGCAAGTTCGGTTGTTTAGCCAGATGTTCCGGATGGCGTTTCTCAAGCCTACCGTCCTTTGTGGTGTAGAGGACAAAGAAAAATCACACCTGGGAGTTTGAACTACGGTCACGATTTCATGAGGCAACTGTGTTTATCATTGTGTCGTCCACCACACACTAAATACGACTGAACTGTCACACGCAAACGCTTCATCATCATCATCATCATAGACAGCAATACATCAGTGGTTCACACTGATGCTTAACTGCCACAGCATGTAAATAATGCTCAGATTGCCCGACTATCTCACAAAAGCGTGATCGAAGTTCAAAGCTCGGCCATTGAAGGATAAGTATTACAAACGGGCTCCAACAAGAGTGAAACTCGAGTGTAATGCTTCGGTTCGAAAAGGACCGGCGACGGAGAGACGAAAGTTGCAAACAGTTGTGGGCGACTTTCAACTTATACTACAAAAATTCCTTATTACTCATCACAAACCTGAAGGTACGTCGTATTGGCAGATTAGCTAAAGTGTTCCCAATTTGTGCCATCATTCTCGCCTTCAAATGCGTTTTATTTAAAGATGACACAAATGGTATGGAATGACGATCGTAATGCCCGCATGCTTCAACAAGCTGTCCTGATAATCACAATTCGGAATCTACAACTGGGAGTACGCTCTGTTACAACTGCACAGTTATAACACAAGCGGCGTCATTCATTTGAACTTTTTACTAGATAGTGCTGTAAACCGGCGGTTTCTTCTCAGGGTCTTTGATGACAACGAAGTCGAATCTCAGTTACGCAGGAGCGGCGGTTATATTCAATTAAAAAGAAGAACAAAAGTTGGTTGACTACATTTCAGTGAATGATCATTTGTGTACCATGAGACACTTAGTCAAAATATGACGACAAAACTAGAAAGCCGTTGTCTACTTGTCACAGGATGGTGACTAGAAGGATATATGATGTCCTTTTCATCTTCTGAGACAGGCTGAACAACTGAGTATCACTGTGCTTGGTGGTGATATGAACGAACAATATCATCATCCTATTTCGGAGGTAAATGTACGTTCAGTGCTCCGACCTAATGCACCGATAGTGGTGACCGGTTGCTACAACCGTGCATAGCACACGGACTCAATATATCCAGTTTCGCCGTTCAGCAGGATCCTCAATGATTCGCATAAAGACTGTCTTGTGACAGTGTCGAGATGACACAGTGTGCTATATTGGACGTTGGAACGATTCCACTGACAATGTCACACAAAACAGACGTGAACAATTTCAAATGGCAACCAATTGCTTACCGACCACCCTGTCGGGTACTGGAAAGAAGTTGACGCTTAGTAGAGAAAAACGGATCTGGTGCTGACCCATTTACGAGATTCCTAGACTAAACGCTTTAGTACAGAATGCTAATCGTTGCTCTGTTTAAACTCTTGCAACCCGATGGTACCTCGATTGCGCAATCACGTCACTTCAAATAAACAACATTTGCACTGTATGAAGTGGGCCGCCCTAGATGTTGCACCATACAGAGTGGTTAACCCCTCCCCAACGTTATTTTTTACCAAAGACATTCTATACCCTCACTTCCATATGCTCCTCACGCAGTTCCTACAGGCGGGGTGAACATATCAAACAGGACGCAACCAACTTTAGTTTTCCAAAAGAACCGAACGTATGATATCCTACACCATCAGTTTAAACAGAACTCGTGGATAATTTTGTCACGGCTGCGACCGGTTCTGACAGTCGGTCACGAAGTAACACAAACAAATCAGTACACCACACGGTATAACACACGAAGGAAAATTAAACAGCACCGGAGATGTTTAGGGGAGGAAGCTTAGAGACCTCAAGGGTAAAGGCTTGTCATCCAGTACTACAAACCCGAATATGACAGCTTTCCTACCCAGCGCGCCTGATCTCGAACTAACTAACCAGGTAGACTGTATCTACTGACCTTGTTTACTGGGACGAACAAGGCTTCTATAACCCGTGATTACGTCATCATCTGGCTGTCTTGCAATCGCTTCCCCATCAACCGTTAGCAGCACACAAAATAATGCACGATATGGCAAAAGCCATATCGGCATACGGAGTACGTGGCTCAACAAGCAAAGACTGCATTTTCATTAACTCGGTTATCAGTCGCGAACTTGCACATTACCGAAAGGCACGCCAACAGAGTGTCATGCTGCCCACACACTCAGATCATTCGACACAGACTAACCGACGGAAACAATGGTGGTCAAATACCAAGGGTTTAGACTCATCTTTCGTATTAATGGTTCAGGTCTCTGATCCAAAGAATGAAACTAGGCGTGTGTGCGCATTGCAAACCCTGCATTGAATCGGCAAGTGGACGTCTTTGCAATACCACAAATAGCGAAAGTTGGTGAAACCACGTAGTACATTCGATATCATCGTGGACACCTCGTCATCAATAGTACAAGCCGACGAGATGGTGCTGCTCAGGTAGATGAAGTGACTAGCAATCTCGAACAGTCTGTCTGCATTATTGTGAACAAAGATCTGGTCAATACTAACTCAATCCTGTGACGATTACATACACTCAGAAAGTGTAAAGTGTAGACCATACTGACTGAACATATCACTTAATCCGTTCGGCATGGACCGTGTGTTCCCTGCGTAAGGACTAAGTAATACAATGTCGTTCGCATACTCAATATCAGTCAGCTTACTACCTGACAGAAATTCTATATCAAGATTCTCGAAACCACCGAATGTCCTTTTCATAATATCGTCGAAAAGGAAAGAGGAGACTGAACAACTCAATGAAACGCCACTTGAAGTGGAAAACGTTCGAGATAATTGTCCGGAAGTGTGCACTCTGCATCCACAGTGGGTACACAACTTTAACATACTGACATACTTTAATGGAATCGCAACGCGATAGAGATAGCTCCAGAGAGCGTGAAGGGCAACCGAACCAAAAGCATCCTTTAGATCAGAAAGTAACACGGCCATTGGCTAACAAAAGGAATGTCCAAACTTCAGGATCTGTCGCAATGTGAATGTATGATCGATACACCCCCGACCAGACTGAAAACCAGCCCGTTCTCTTATACGGTTCACTGTAGGTTTCAAAACCCGCTGTTATATGTGCGACCAAACACGTACGCACTGACGATGTCACCTCGGTTAGTGACGAAACGTTTGCAACCGAAATGCCACGTTTGCCGAACAACTGACTACTTAAAACGTTAACCTCAGTTGTCAACTGGAAAACTATTTCAATCGAAACACTGGATACGATTAAAAGAGGGTTAACGCGTCCGTGGTTGTCGCAATGTTTGGCACCATCTCTAAATACGAAAATGGTCGTTGATTAAAACCAATCACGAAACACAATCTCCAGACACCTATATGAAACGGCAGAATATGATCAGCACAGATGTAAAGCTCTCATCAGCTTTGAAAGGATTGGAGTAGGCAGGTCCAGATATGGAGCCTTATTATACCTCAACAGTTTAAGCTCCAAAATCACTTCGGTTTCCGACGAACAACTACCGGAAATACCAATAACCACACTATCGCCCCAGCTGAACGAGTTGATCAGGGCAGTCTGAGTTGCAGTGGGTGATCCACAATGAAGAACAATCCTTAATGGAGCAGTGCCACCGATGGCTAATGGCAGTATGATCCATATGCATCCACGGTTGAGCTACAGAGAGCAGCCTACACTTGACGCACTGTTACCGCTTGTGCCGAAATGCGCAAACTCGATAGACAGAGTCCGTGATATGCGCAAAAATGTAGTAGTTGATCACCACTGCCAGTGCGTCACATACCACCTACTGTCTTCTCAACTGGAGTGGGACGACCACATTATGCATTCCCATTGTCACCAAGCACAATGATATACCAGTGTTTGGTTTGTCCCAGATCAAACAAGGAACCATAGAAGACGGTCTTTACAGCAGATATGACAACCAACCCACGTCTCTCTAGTCTGTGCTGACAAACTATGGTCGCAGTGGTAAGTCGAACGGCAAACAGACGACAATCCAATGGGATCCAGTCGAACAGCATTTGTTCTACCTAAGAGTTCATGACAATTTGCGTACCAGCTTGATTGCCAGACTCGACCTAATCGTCACCAGAGATACTGATAAACAATCGCCCATCAACATCACTATCAAGGTACGAATTCACGTGGACAACGTTAAGATCGTTTAGACGTGTGTCGAAGACAACGCACGTTCAATTCCAAACTCGAGTGCTCCTTTGTCGGACAGTGCGGATATTAGAAGCGCCAATATCTACCAGGTATTTCAGCTTGAAAAGGAGAAAATTAGAAGGGGTGGGAGAAAGCAAAAATAAGTGAACGGGTTTATCAGGACAAATAGTTACTTTCCGATCATTTACACCGAGGAAGAGAGTTGATTTAAGGAACCCCAACCTGACTCCTCGACTTAAAAGTCTGGTCTGTGAGACAACAGAAAATGGAGTTTTCTTGGGGAACTCTACCCAAAGATAATGATACAAGTATCATACTCACTTCATAATGAGAGGCGTGCATAACCCGAGGGCGCAGTAAACACGGCACTGATGTCTGACTCTCATCACTGCTGCATTCAAAGTTTTTGAATAATACTCATCATCATCATCATCATAGACAGCAATACATCAGTGGTTCACACTGATGCTTGAATAATACTGAAAACGTTTCAACCGCATTGGATAATACGCCGGCAGTCAGTCAACCGCTGAGCGATCGGAGTGCTCATTGTTTGAAATTACTTCTCTAGCCCCCTCTTTCTTGTTCGGGAAAATCGGTGCCGCAGCTATGAAAAGTTCCGCCATTTGCTCATAAGATCGTGCCATATTAGCTAAACACTTTTATGCGATCAGTAGTGCGACATACAACATTGGGTGCAACTGCTTTCTTCTTATTGCTATCTATTGGCCTGTTTAACATAACTATAACCGGTATGGTCGAAGTCCTAGGTAGCATGGCTCTCCAGATCGATGAAGTGCACAATCATTGTCAGAAAGCAATACGTCACTGGTTCTTGATTATACCTAATTGCCACACAACCGTGCCGAAAACGAAGTAAACCATGTACCGGAAGAGAGGAGAAAAAAGGAGGGGAAGGGACCTAACTACTAAGAATAACTTCTTCTGTACGCAAACATTTAGCATCAAGGTGCCTACACCTTGCAAACAAACAAACGAGTTATAAGTGAAAGCACGGCCTCATCAGCAAAACAGCTTCCTTACGGCTTTCACTGCCGCGCGTCATTAAGTGCACTTACCTCACAGACAACTCGACCAAACAACGACGACATTCACACCATTGAGCCCGACTAGCCACTGTCTCACCTAACGTTTCCAACCACCGACTCTATGAGTCACGAGATCCCCAGCCTGGGGGACGAACCCGATCCACAGTGGTCAGCCCCCTCGGTGAACGATTTCACTTATCTACGCCGGGTCATCATCTGTCCACTTCGCACCTTACGCCAGTCGACCGCAGCATCCACAAAGAGTGCTCGGTGTGGCAGACGACTAGCCATCTAAGTCTGTGCAAATATAAGGGTTGAAAAAAAGAACTTGATTGGTAATCACTACTAAATACCCGCTTCCTAACCTCCTCGTTGCTTATCCGCTGGTGCGCCGGCGATCGAACGCAGACATCGATGGTCAAATACGGTTCGCGTCTTCTACTCTAAGCGGCCAAGTTTCGCTGCCTTGAAGTAATACAGCTCTCACTGTCGCATTATATACGCGATCTTTAGGCCTCAGATATATGTCCCTCTGTTGTCAGAGGTACCCCCAGATTGGTGAATACCGCTCTAGCCTTAGAGCTATGCGCTTCTATTTCATTCCTTACAGTTCCGTCGCCGCTGGTGCAGCTTCCCAAATACACAAATCGGTCAATGACCGCCATGACTTCATTACCTAACAATAAATCCACGTAGTCAACAATCTTGCGGAAGCACTTTGAACTTTGAAGCTGTAAGGCGCATTACGAATTGTTTGAGGGCACCAAATAGCCTCTAGCTTTGTTTGTGCTGCTGAGAACCTGTCAAACAACAACACCTTGTCACCAGCATTATCAGAATCAGTCAGTCTTCCACCAGGTAAGAGGTCCGCGCCGACATCTTGTGAGTGCCGCAGACAGTCCTCCATTATTCCGTCTACCACAGAACTAAACAAAAATGGTGAAAGCGGACAGCCTTGGCGTATACCGCTCATGATGTTGGAACTGTCAAACAGTTAACCGTAAACCTTAACCTGAGTAGAAGTATGGGAATGAAACGTCGACAATATGTGCACTTTGTCGGCACACCTCTGCGTTTAAGCAACTCCGAAAGTGTAGATCGATCCACCGAATCGAACGCACCTTTATAGTCGAGAAATGCAATTTTTGGCCAGTGGTATACATGGCGCTTCTTCAGAATTTGGTCCAAATTTGATCAGTACAACTCCGCCCAGAGCAAAACCTTGCATGTTCTTCCCTAATGGTTGCCTCCCGAGCTGCAGTGATTCGACAAAGTAGAATGGATGCCAGAACCTTGGTAATGACTGGGGTTAGGCTAATTTCCCTATGGTTTGCGCAGCAGCCACGGACAACTTTCTTGAATACGGGGACTATTATCGAGTGACCCCAGCATGGAGGGATAGTCCCCGTTGTTCACACAAGTTGGAACAACTGTGTCATAATCTATACTAATGCCTCCCCACCTACTTCGAAAAGTTCCGACACCAGATCAACTGGATCGGCAGCCCTATTACGTTTGAAATGCTGAAATGCAATTGCGAACCTCAGTCTCAGTGGGTGGAGGTAAATCTACTGCCTAGAGTGTTACAAGTTTGTGGCGGTAACACACTAGAAGCAGGATGCCAGCTGAATTGACCCAAAGTGTTCCGCCCACCGTTCTAATCTTCTGGACTTATTGTGAACGAGCGTGCCACTTGCTTCGCTGATAGCTCCATTGACAGACGGTCGTCTGGGACCAGTGGCACGGATAAGCTTCAAGAGTGTGTCGATGCTTCCTGAAGCAAAAGCGGTTTTCAATTCCCTAATCATCATCACCATCATCATCACCATCACAGCCATGAGCCTGACCAAAAGGTACTGTGGCTCGGGCCGCCGTTCACCTCAACAGTGACGTAGAAAATCCCGGAAGAAAACATCACTGAGGAGGCTGCAAATTAAT
>JTDE01021409.1:66901-79501 GCA_014338405.1 Paragonimus skrjabini miyazakii | reverse complement strand
CTTGCTGCGCTGGTTGTAGTAAACAATTCGGATGCAGGAATTTTCTTCGCCCGAACGGAAGAAGCCCGCCTAAACTTCTTTAAGCGGAAACTGTCATACAAAAATTAGCCTACGCTGAAAATGTTTCTTTGAAACCGACGCCAGCAAGTTATGACAAAATCGTCTGTTCTTATTACTTTTTCAATTCGTGCACGGTTTTGTTTGAATTGCCAGTTGTGAATCTGCGCGCTTGTGGTGAGTTGACATGCAGGGTTTTTCGCGCCATGTGTCGTGGTTCAGTTTCACTGATTTTGAACAAGTGTGTAGTGCGTTAAGGTCCACTGACAGTGGTAATTTGCGCTTCGCACTGAACAGAATTCATGTTTGGACAACACGCATGCCTGCGTCTAAGATTTCACGCTCTATCCAGTGTGCATACAACCTGCTTGTGGCGTACTTCGAACAGTCTCATCAGAGCTTAGCCTTAGCACTCATGCGGTTTGTTTCGTTAGTTTCAAGTGACGAACAAGACCGAGAAAAACCTTACTCTGCTCGGTCTCTTTTGACGCTGACCCGGAGGGCAGGGTTTCCATGCTGGCTAGCAGATATGCGGAACGATATAGCACATGGCTCCATTCCTTGTGCAAGCTTGCTTGAGCGTGGATTTTACTGGGCCTTGAACTGTCTTGAAGAGTTTTGGTCCTTAAATACCATCCATATGCTAGATACATTTTCTGGGTTGGATCGTTTACTCGAGGCAGCGTTCGAAGAAGTGAGAGAAACCATATCCAATGGGCATTCCGATAGAGTTTGTGTTCAACTGGAGAAGGCGGTATCAAATAATGCACTTACTTTGCCAATCGTCCGGTTTATTTGTTCTATGCTTGTTGAGGAAGGAATGAACAACGAAACCAGCGTTACCGACGTTGTATCGGTCTGCCGGCGTCTCAGCTCACTGCTGTTAACTTTGAAACACAAACGAGTACTACATCTACTTATTCTAGAGTTTCTGTTAAGTGTGCGGGTTGATGCTGTCGAGTCGTTGTCGGCGTTTGTAGCGTGGAGTATGGCGTGGGTCACAGCTCTTCGAGACTTTCGACATGGAATATCAAATCCGATAGAAAGCTTTTTGGACGCTCACTGTGTTGAATCATTCAACTGGAGACGTGCTTTCCGACATATAGTGATTGATCATTCACTCATTGAGTCTTACGATTTGTGTGTCGAGGTTGTTCGTTGTCATCAGCCGTTACTGCCAGCTGAAACTCAAGAAAGAGTTTTGCAATACCTGAGGGTATTCCTAGGTTTGGACACGGTATTACAGTCTGCGGAAAACAAATGCAAAGGTGTATGCAAGGGACTGTGGTCCCATAGTGTTGACGTTTTGTGGGCGGAACAGGCCCTTGGTGCTGTTATCAGTTAATGTGTGTTACTGTTCTCACTGTTACTTCCTTTTAGACGACAATGCCCCGGCAAGTGGACAGTATCAAAGATTTCCTTCGCAAAACCCAGCGTGCTGATGCAAAGTGTATGTGTATTTTATCTTAATGCCATTGCTTTAGCTGTCAAAATAAAAGAGAACAAAGATAATGTAAAGTTCAAGATTCGTTGTAGTCGGTTTCTGTACACATTAGTGGTGACTGAAAAAGAGAAAGTTGGGAAAATCAAAAGTTCTTTGCCGCCAAGTAAGACCATTTTTTACTAACTCATCAATTCATTTACTTTAGATCTCACTGTAAAAGAAATCAAATAGTTTGTAAATATACAATTAAAATCGGGGGCTGCTGTTGTGGTTTCATGTGGTGTGTGGGAAAGGGAGAATTGTCTATTTAAGATCATATCGATTTCGTTACGCCTTCAGTATGGTAAAGCAAGCATCCGATTTTTGCGTGCGCTAATTTTTATGTACCCGGTTTGATGAATATCCTGAGTTTTAAAATTAAGTATAAATTTCAATTCCAGTTTTGAATTCTTCAGCACTAAGGACGCAGAACTGTAATCTCATGGCCGCTATCCGTTGTTAGAAGATTAGTATACGAGGTTCGTTTACTCGTTCATCTGATCCAAGCGGTGACGTGTCGTTGAGTGGGGTCGGTGTATTCGGTCGTTAAGTCATGCACTCAGAATCTGCTGCACGGCTTGTTCAAATGGCAGCCCTTTTGCAGCGAGTGATGCATGTCTGGTGGGAAGTTACTTGCAACTATCTAGCAGATATATATGGTTAGGAAGATCTCGCCGTCCCATTGTTCGTTTGTTTCAGGTGATTGCATCGCCAACCGATTCCGATGGTAAGTTTTTGTTCTGTGTCGTTTTCTGTTTTGTAAATGATGAGCATTTGACACCTCTAATGAATACAGGATTATGCTTTGTAATCTGAATTAATTTGATTGAAAATGTATCGCGAACGGGAACAAAAGCTGATTCGTTTTTTCTCTTATTTTCAGAGTTTTACCTTACTGGTAAGTTGCGGAATTTCAGTTGTTGCATTGGTTTTTTGGGTTGAGCTAATCGGTATTCATGTGATTGTTGTTACTGGTCTCGAATACTCCATCCGTCTTCATCCCCATCGATTTGGGGACAAGCACCTCATATCTGTGAATGGAGCTAATGTCTGATGTGATACATAATTGACATTACTATGATTGTGCCTAAGCCCTCACAACTTTCGTTCCGTTTTTCATGTTCTTATATTCTACTGTTTGTCATCTGCTAATGTTTTTACCCGTATAATTGAAAGTTTTTTGGCTGATCAGAAGTCTTCAATCATCACTGGTGGCTTCGTGAAGATCATTGGATTTCCTGGCACGTGGCACAGCGATCACCACTCTGGACTAGCATTTCAAGAGTGTTTGTTTCGTCGAAATGCAATGTGCACCCGGAGCTTATCGTTAGTAATCGTCAGTGATGGTCAAACGCGTTTTTGGAGAAATGAACGTCACTTTTGGAACCACTCGACAGAGCCAGTGTTGCTGTCAAGGTTGCTTGCGCTGTTCTGCGCTATCGAGGCAGGGGTGCTGGTGGTAAGTGCTTCTGCCTCGGTTTCTGGTGTGCACTAACACTTTTCCGAGAATATTTTCCAGAATAGCACAGTTGTGTCAACCGTGATTGCGAATAGACAGGCATAAGGCTCACTGCATCCTGGTTCGACTGGCTATTGCATGTCCGATTTCACGCGGCATTTCCGTGCTTTATGCACACTGGCTGATCTGCTCTGTTATTCATTCGGCAGACTGTCAGTGTGTGTGGTATGTGTCAGTGTGATGTAGACAGCTGATTTGACGTTGAGCAGTCGAAACAGCTAGGTTGCGCAATCTTGTGTTCTGGTTACGTATTAAATCCAGTTTTTACGAGCGCCTTCTCATTAACCGTTTCGAAGATAGATTATCTTCCTTGCCATTGGATATTGAGATAGGCATATTTGGATCAACAGATTACGCGTAACTCGTTGTGAACTTGACTCGTTAGCGTACGGTATCATCCTTGAGAACAGGCCACGTTTCCAAACCATAGAGCAAAACGGAACGTACACAAGCATTATTTATTCTTCCTCTTGATTTTCGCTGAAAGGATGAGTATATAATGCTTGCGTACGTTCTGTTTTGCTCAATGGTTCGGAAAAGTGGCCTGTTTACAAGGAATCTATCAACAGACTTTCTGTGTTTTACCATCATTGTCTCCACCAAATAGCCCACCTTAAATGGACTGATCGTGTGAGCAGTGCGGCAGTTCGCCGGCGCGTATTCCGGAACGCTCGAGGTGCGCGATCACGTTGCACAGCCTACGATGGTTAGATCACGTACTCCGTACCGGACGTTATATACTGAGACCATCAACAGTTAGGTGAAACCACATGGTGGTCAGGCAACAATGTGGTCACGAAATATGAAAACCCTGACTACTCCACTGAGCAAAGTGCATAGGTATCACCTACCTGGGTTAGGTCCACGTGATCACTAAATCCGCTGGTTGGAGATGCTATCTGAGGTGACGGTGTGTCGCAGTCAGTGGTGTACCTGCATCCACACCATTTCTAGCTCTTCAGCTTAGTAACGTTTTCTTCTAGAATATTCCACGTCACTGTTGAGGTGAGCGGCGGCTCGAGCCACAGTACCTTTTGGCCAGGCTCGTGGCTGCTATGATGATGATGGTTGCGCTCAGTTTTGGCTTCTTGTGACCCGAATACCTGGCCGTTCGGCTTCCTCGGGTTAGCTGGATCGATCAGTTCGGGAAAGCTTTCGCATGTCATTGACTAAGTTAGCCTCAGACTTGACTCGAATCCTAACTTGGTTTGACATAATTCAGCAAAGAATGCACAACTAAGGAAATGGTGCCAGTAAAAATAATTGGCGATCAGTCGCTAAGTCCTTACAGCTTGTCAAGCCTAACTTAGCTCTATTGTTAGTAAGAAACTTTGTTGAAAAATTCCGTGTGGAATGTTCGAGCATAGACCGCTGTCTTTTAATGGTGAGGTTCCCTCTCTCCCCCCCCCCCTTTTCCAGGCCCTCCATTGTTGTGCGAAGATTAAGTCTAAATGGGCACCACTGATGTACTGTTACGTATGACAGCAATAAAGCAGACAACGACAAAATAAACATGGTGCTTGGCTGTTCGCATTTTTGGTTTTCATTGCTGTGGTTTCCTGTGGCGTATTCTGGCTCGCGCGGTATATGATGAATCTGTGACACCTCTTATGAGCATTTGATTATGCTTTTACTCTGAATGAATTGGTTTTCAATCACCTTACAGTTCAGAACGGTTGCTGAATACCTTTCTTATTCGTTTTCAGTGCAATGGGTTCGCTGGTGAGTTTCAGGATCAATTTTATGTTTCTCCCACGATGATGATGACTGTACAATTGGATCCAGGCTTAAATCTTTAGGGCTTGATTTGAAAAATACCTAGTCAAGTTATTCATGGTTCACATCAACAATACCATTGTTGTTTGACACGGTCTGTATGTTGTTGCAAATATCGCAAACCACATTTTGTCAGTTCTGTTGGTTATATTTAATGATTGAGTTCCTTGCTTGTTTCATATTCACTCAGAGTGTCATACTCTTGTTTCCAGCGCCTATATAGTTGAACTGAAGATTCGATGGGTGGTTGGACTTACAACGTTACTCTGTAATGCAGAGCAGATGAAACCGGTTCTTCCAGTTTACAGTTTTGCGAACACCTAAATGTAAGCTGAATTATTTGATGGAAACCTTTGCGTGTCATTTGACCTACGTGATATAGTTTGCTGCTGATTTGATATTGAACACCACTTCGATCCGCTAAGATGTCATCCCTTCCGTTTTATAGGATTATGGTTTGCAGCCTTGAGCGATACTGGCAGATCCTGTGTCCCGGGCTGCCGTTGTTTTTGGCAGCTGTCCACAAACTAGCCCAGTGGCGAATAAGGACAGATATGCAGAGAACAGCAAAGAGGTGAAAACCACTGCAGCTTCACGAAAAAGAGGGGTCAGCAACCTAGCGAATACAGGCTTGCCATTCACTGCAATACACTGTCATGTCCAAGTGCGTTCGCTGTCAGCGGCGTAGGTGGTCTCCAACTCCCCAACCATGCAGACTACCTACTACCCTGGTTCATTTGGGCGATCAAAGATCTAATCGCCTTCAGCCAAGTTAACACTGGAGCATCTTGGGGTTCCTTTCAACAGTCGGCAGCCACACTTAAAGATGCATGGTTTGGCCTACGGAGTTCGTGACCCAACCAACAAAGACTGCGCTTTCATGACATCGTTTCTCGGTTGCGAAGTCGCGCATTTCCCTACTACATGCCGGTGAACTGTCGCTTTATTCAATCAGTTCATTTGATACAGACCAACTGGTGAAGACAATGGTGGTCAAATACCAGTAGTCTGTATGAATCCTCTGCGCGAGTGGGATAAATTTCCCATCCGTAAAGCAAAACTGGGCGCATATACGCATTGTCATATTTGCCTTTGATAGACAAATGGACGTCTATGCAATGCCGAAAGATTACCGAATGCACTACATACAAAGTGTGTACCATACGGACCTACATAGCTCGACCGTTATAGAGGCGCTATACATATGCATTTTGTTTAAACTTGTGATCTCTTATTTCCTGTTTAACGTCGTGAATTTGAAGCCATGAACTGTTCGCAACCTGCTTTGAATGGTTTATCTCTTGCGGATGTTTTTTGAATGTTGGTGAACCATACAACCGTTCGTTATTGTGCGTAATTCTTTCTACTGTTGTTGCATTTTATACGAACCGTCGATCCAGCCTCACATTCGTCGATTTCTCCGGAAGTGGACATGTTTGTTTTAGATTCTAAACCGCACTGGATTCCGTTTTAGAATCGGAATGTTGAGAGCTGTTTTCCTGGATTTTTCCCACAGCAACAGACAGGAGACTGATCGATAGTCGCTACTTACCTCAGGAGATCAGCGTAGCACACGAATGAAGCCATGTCCTAGGTAGGTACTACTCGCACTGCTGTCAACAGTAGTCCTTACTATGCCTGTCACGTAAGTACAAAAGCTAGACGCTGTTGGTTGTTAGACCGGGATTGTTGCAAGTGAAATCGGCGTCAAGTTTAACCAGCGGAGATTTATATGGATATGGAAGGGACTAATAAGTGAATGAATCTAGGCTGAAAGCAAGAGCAAATGAGACTAATAAACCGCAGACCGCGAGCATGTGGTCAATAGTCGAAATTCTCGATAATTAATGCCAGTCATGTTATCATTTCGGTGGGTCTTAGTCGCCTGCGGTACGTCCACACAAGTGTGCCTCCGCATTCTCGGTCATGACTTTTATTTTTCATACCATGGTCACAATTGATTAGAGTGTGGACAACGCCAAATGGTTGTGACGGTTGTTTCCCGACAGAATTTTATCCTTATTGGCGAAGTTCCGATAGCGCCGGAGGATTATACGTAGCCTCACGTATAGAGTATAAGACAACTATGCTTGCTGGCAACACATCCATGTACCAGTTTGCTTCATACTATGCCTGATGGGTTAGTCTGAGCACGCCCCCTGGACGAGGCCTGATAAATACGGTCTAGCAATTGTCATCTATATTCTTATGAAACACGCTTTTTGCCATCCTTAGGATCCGAAATGTTTTTAAAGCAGTAGATGCTCACTGGCCTTGATCTTAAGTCAGTTTACTGGGATGCTGAAATCAGATTCAGTGTATAGCAGCGGGCAAGCCTGCCGAATGCACTTGCTCTGATGTCCAGGTACGTCTAAAATTTTCCCGAGCTTGGGACCACCAGTGGGCAACAACGATGGTCCACCGAGCACCCGAGTTGTCTGTATAAGAACAAGAGAGTAGCGAGCAAGACTTGTTTGATGGTCATGCTTATTACAACGCCATAAGTATGAAAGCAGTAATCAAGATAGAGTCAGAAAATGGGCCAATGGTGATTATGAATTGCATGTTCATTAGCAGTTTGTACAATCGTTTTCTCGAGTCGTTCCCGCTGACTTCTGGGCACGAGGGCCAGGGTTGCATAATCATGCTGATGGCCTCGATGACGGTCGAAGTCCAGAATATCACCACCTTTGGTGGGTTTCTTGACACTCGGCAGACGGTTTGAAAGACATCTTCCTTACCGACGGATTAGTTAAGGTCGGTCAAATGAGCAGCATTTGCGCCTGAGGCCGTTTCATTCACGCCAGTGTGGTGTCTGTACGTACCAGGAACAGTTTAACACCGTGTTAAACTGCGGAAATTCAGTCGACGGCGTACGGAGCAGTGACTAGAATCGACCTGAGTGCGTTTCGGTAGTTAGTCGTTGATCCGAAGGAGGATCTCCCGCCAACCTACGATGGACAGTCAGGGTTGCGTTTGACCGTCTGCTGCTAACTGTTTAAAATGCCCTTCCCAAACAGCAGTCCAATTGTCCCGGCGGGTGTCAAACTAAGAGAACACACGATTTGGAAATGTGAGGTTTAACTTGCTATGTTCTAGCTGGGGATCAACAATGGTGGCCAAGAAATGTAGAGCTGAACCACAAAGGTCGATGGGCATGTCATCCGCTCATTTTCCCTTCACGGCACGTAGATTATTTGATGAGGTAATTTCTTAAAATCACGCTGTTGGGTTATGGTTTATTGCCTGACCCACGCTGACGGAGCAGCAGCCACTGAACAATTCTGTTATTTTCCTTCTTGCAGTCTGGACTGTACCAGGCACCACCAAAAGTTGGGCGAAACTGCGTGATAGTCAAGCAAAAGCTTGGTGACTGAATATGAAGACCTTGATTGTTCCACTGGGCCAACTCTGTAGGTCTGTCACAACGAGACTGTACCTTGCAGTGTGACGGCTTGCGCATCTCGATGACCTATTGGGTTAAACTGGACGGTGTGGCCACCACACCGATAGAGTCATGCCAGGCAGGCCAATTGGTAGAGGTCTGACAAACCAATCTCCTGGTCCTCCAAGTTGGGGGTTGGAAGAAGGTTGGCATCTTTTTCCGAAAAATGTACAAGGTCTGGTACACTGCCACCCATCCGCTGCCTTGTGGTACAGGCTTTTGAGTCAAAGGCTTTGATTGAGAACCCTAATCGTTTTCTTGTCTAGGTCTTGGCGCCCTGGCAGTATCTCAGCCCACACACAACCATGAATAGTCACATCAGTAATTCCATAGTGCATCGGTCGTCTCGCAGTATAAACCGGGCAGCCTTATCTGCTGCATACAGCAGGATGGATAGGCGGAAACATGCTACTGCTGACCCATCCTCCAATGTCCTATCAAATTTCGTTCTCAGGCCCCTCCCGACCTCCTTTTCTGGTAGTTACTCCACAGGTCCCACAACAGATATAGCTAACAGTGGTAACACTGGGTCGGTACGTTCCGTTTCTTGTTATCTAGCTTCATGCCTCCCTAGTCCCTTGCTTAGACCTAGAATGCGAATTAATATAGGTGTTTTCAACATTCGCACTCTAAAACAGATAAGTCAACAGAACAGTAGTCAGCGTATGGAACTAACAGCACCCACATTTTCTACCCGATACTGGTTATACACTTCGGGTGACTCCACAGCCGCTGTTACAGGTCAGGCTGGAGTGGGTATAGTCCTTAGCTCGACGGCCGCAGCCGCATTGATAGATTGGATTCCTGTTAGCAGTAGACTTTGTGCCGTCCGCTTGGCAGGTTCTGTTAAGGCCAGCTCTAGACGCAAGACTTTCAAAAATATATTCATTGTGTCTGCTTGCGCTCTTATTGGCTGTAGTGACATCGGCGTCAAAGACGCGTTTTACTCGGATCTGGCCGCTATCCTTCGGTCGACAGGTGCCTCTGATATAGTCGTTCTGGCCGGAGATATGAATGCTCAGATCGGCCGCCTTGGTGAGGCCGAATCTCGTTTAGGTGGCAGGTTTGGGATAGCGTCACGTCGGTCAGATAATGGTGGGCGATTGTTGCAGCTGTGCGCTGAATATAAGCTATTTTAGCCACCACTAGTTTTAGGCATCGTGCATATCATTGCTATACTTGGCGCCGGTTTTCTCCGAATCAGGCATGGTCTCAGATAGACCATATAGCTGTTGGTTACAGATGACGTGGTTGCATTCAAGACTTTTCCTATTGGATCACATACTTGGACTCAGATCATGCATTGGTATGTTGTCGTTTTGTTCTTACTTTTGCTGGTCAACGACTGGCTGTTGAGAAACTGGCTTCACCATCGGCAAAGTATAAGTACCAAATCAGCTTAGAAAGCTGCCTTAGTGGTACTCACTCCAAAGATTCTAATAGCTGCTGGACACAAATCGCACAGGCTATTCAGAAAGCAGGTACTGTAGCATGCGGCACAGGGGTACATAAGTTTAGTAAACACTGGATCTCAGAGAAATCTCTGGAGTTGTTAGAATCTAGACGGAAAGTTCCTCTTGGTAGTTCACATAATAAGTCTAGAAGAGATATCCGTAGGAAGCAGAAACGTAATCTAAAGGCTGATTGTGAGGCTTGGCTATTGGAAAAAGTTAAGCAAATGGAAATCGCTTTTGCTTCAGGGAACACCGGCATACTTTTTAAGCTGATCCGTGCTACTGGTCCCAGACGACCGTCTGTCAGTGAAGCTATCAGCGAGGCAGATGGCACACTAATCTATAAGTCCAGAAGGTTGGAGCATTGGGCGGAACACTTTGAGGGTCAATTTAGCTGACTTTCTGCTTTTACCGTGCTGCCTCCACCAATTTCTGATGTAACGCTCTGGTCGGTAGATTTAGAACCATCCACTGAGACTGAGGTTCGCAATTGCATCTCGGCTCTCAATCGTAATAAGGCTGCTGGTCCAGATGATCTAGTGCCAGTACTTTTTAAAGAAGGTGTAGAGGTGTTAGTAGAGGCCTTGACTCAGCTGTTTCAATTTGTGTGGATGACGGAGACCATCCCTCCGTGCTGGGTTCACTCGATAATAGTACCCATATTGAAGAAAGGAGTTCGGGGCTCTTGCGAAAACCATAGGGGGATTAGTTTGACCTCAGTCATTCCAATGGTTCTGGCATCCATTATACTTCATCGACTCACTGCAGTTCGGGAGGTGAACATTAGAGAAGAACAGACAGGGTTTTGTTCTGGCCGGGGATGTATAGTTCATATTTTTACCCTTCGTCAACTTTTGGAGCAGCGTCCTGTGTACCGCCGGCCAACAATTGCCATATTTCTCGACTATAAAGGTGCGTTCGATTCGGTGGATCGATCTACACTTTTAGAGTCGCTTAAATGCAGAGGTGTACAGACCAAGTATGTGAACATACTGTCGGCGCTTTACTCCCATACTTCTGCTCATGTTAGGGTTTACAGTGAATTATCTGACAGTTTCAGCACCAGGAGCGGCATTCGTCAAGGCTGTCCACTTTCACCATCTTTGTTTGATTTCGTCATGGACGAAATAATGGTGGACTCTCTGTGGCACTCAAATGATACGGGTGTGGACCTCCTACCTGGTGAAAGGCTGATTGATCTTGATTATGCTGACGACAAGGTGTTGCTGTTTGACAACATTCAAGCGGCACAAGCAACGATGAACGCCATTTCGCGTTCTGATAAGTACTTCGGAACGCGCTTTGCAGCCTCGAAATGCAAAGTGCTTCTGAGAGATTCTTGTGATTACGTAGATTTAATGTTAGATAACGAAGTCATGGAGGTTGTTGACTGGTTTGTATATCTGGGAAGCTGCGTCAGCGGCGGAAGTGTAGGGAATGAAATAAGGGCGCGTATTTCCAAGGCTAGGGCAGTGTTTACTAATCTGAGGCACTTATGGCGACAGAAGGGTATCTCTCTGAAACTTAAGGGTCGCGTATATCAGACAACAGTAAGGGCTGTATTACTTTACGGTAGTGAAACCTGGCCCCTCAGGGTAGAAGAATTGAACCGTCTTCAGGTATTTGACCACCGATGTCTGCGTTCAATCGCTCGTATCGGGTGGCACCAACGAGTAAGTAACTAGGAGGTTAGGAAGCGGGTGTTTGGCACTGACTGTCAAACGAGTTCTGTTAAATCCCTACATTTGCACAGACTTAGATGGTTAGGCCATGTACTAAGAATGCCAGCTAGTCGTTTGCCACACCAAGCACTGTTTGCCGACGCTGCGGTCGATTGGCGCGAGGTGGACAGGTGATGACCTGGCGTAGAGAAATGAAATTGTTCACGAAGGGGTTGGCCATTGTAGATCGGGTTCATCTCCCGGGCTGGAGCCCTCGCGACTCACAGAGTCGGTGGCTTGAGATGTTAGGTGAGATGGCGGCTAACCGAGCTCAGTGGCGTGAATGTTGTTGTTTGGCCGAAGTGTCTGTGAAGTGAGTGGACCAAATGACGTGGGGCAGTGAAAGCCGTAAGAAGGCTGTCTTCCGGATGACGCCCTACTTTCACTTACAGCTCGGTTGTCTGTTTGCAGGATGTAGGCGCCTTGATGTTGTATGTTTGAATGTAAACGTAGCTATTCGTTAGTGGTTAGGCCCCCTTCCCCTTTTTTCTTCTCTCTTCCTAGACAGGGTTTGTTTCTTCTTCGTGGTACTGTGATAGTTAGGCATCAGTGTGAACCACTGATGTATCATTGTCTGTGATGATGATAACTCTGTACTTGTCACCTGCCTGGATTGGGTCTTCGTGGTCACCCACGTCGTTGATTAGAAATGCCATCTGATTTGACAGTTTACCGCTGTCAGTGGCGTACTTGCATCACTACCACTTATACTTCGTCTGTCTTGTCTACTTTTTTATTTTTTACCTTAGTAGCGTTTTCTTCTAGGATACCCCACGTCACTGCTAAGGTGAGCGTCGGTCCGAGCCTCAATACCTTCCAGTGAGGCTCATAGCTGTTATGATTATGATGATGGACCTGTGATCGTCCCCTGCTAGTGTCCCATCATCATCATCATAGACAGCAATACATCAGGGGTTCACACTGATTCTTAACTGTCACTAGTGTCTCACTTATTAAGTATTTCGGAGCCTACCGTCAGTGGTGCCTACATACGTGAATGAGGCTCATCTCACCTGCTCGCCTTCGTTGAATTCAGTTCCCTCAAGAGCCAGGAAACTGGATGGTCAGACATCCATACTACACTGGACTTAAGAAATCTCTGGGTTCTGATTGACCTACTCGCTGGGAGGGCGCGCACGAATGAA
>JTDE01021409.1:0-66801 GCA_014338405.1 Paragonimus skrjabini miyazakii | reverse complement strand
GTCTGCGTGAGTATGTTTTTGCATCTCACGAAATATGACGAACGAAATCTGTGAACGTAGATTTAACTTCTGCATCGACCTCCACGGAAGGAATGACGGTATCTTCAGACGTCTTAGCACGAAATCTGTCAGCGATGAGTCTGGATAATGCATCCGCATGTCCAAAAGTGATTGTTCTTACATACTGAATCGTAGTTATAACCGATCAAAATTGTTACCCACCGTTGCAAACGTTTTGCTGTGTGTACTGGAATGCTCTTCTTAGCGCCGAAATTAGGGAGCACTGGTTTGTGATCGGTGCACAATGTACATGTTCGACCATGCAGCATTTTGTGAAACTTTTTGACCGCAAAATTGATAGCTAATCCTTCTTTTTCTATTTGACTGTAGTTTCCTTCCGCTGGAGTCAACGTGCGTGAAACATGACTGACTGTCTTTTGACTACCAGAGGGAAAGCGAAGCAGCAAAATTTCTCCGATTCCATAACCAGAGGCATCAGCTGCTACAACAATTGGTAATCTAGGGTCATAATGTGGTAACGCAAGGTCCGACAACAACACACTCTTGATTCGCTCAAAAACTGACTGACAAATCTCAGACCATACCCACTTAGCATTGTGTTCCAAAAGTTCGTTTAAGGGTGCTCGTAAAACGCATATTTGGCACAGTTATTGTAGTAGTTAACAAGACCTAGAAATGACTGTAATGTGACTTTATTTGTCGGGGCTGGTAAGTGTTCAATAGTCTCCATTTTCGATGGATCCGGGCAACGACCGTTTCCGTCAACGATTGATCCAAGATAAGCAGTGCGATGCATAAAAAATGAGCACTTTCTTATGCGAAGACTAAAACCTTACGTCCTTATTCGGTCGAGAACTTTGTCTAAATGCACCTAATGAACTTCAGTAGATGGGCTTGTGATGATGATGTCGTCCCTGCAGGCCGGAGCATATGTCAGTTCATTCAACATGGTATCCATAATCTGTTGAAAAATAGCTGGAGCACATTTCACGCCAGATGACAACCTGTTATATTGATATAGCCCTAGATGTGTGTTGATGGTGAGACACTGCCTACTTGAGTTGTCAACTTCGACCTGAAGGTAAGCATCAGAAAGGTCAATTTTGGAAAACACTTTGCAGCCACTTAGCTGTGTAAACAAATCTTCAGGTATAGGTAAGGGGTATTGATGTGTTTGTAGCACATCATTCAAACCAGTAGAAAAATATCCGCAAATGCGAACTGTGCCATTTGCCTTCTTGACAACAACTGTGAGGGTTGCCTACGCTGAGTAGTTGTTAAAACATCCAACTGCTGCAATCTGTCTAATTCCGAGTCAACGTGAGTGATCGCAGCGTACGGTATCGGTCTTTTGGGCCGAAAAGTTGGTTTGCAGTCCGGAGTAACGAACAAAATTGCCTTCGCTGCAGTGCATAAACCGAGATCAGTGTTGAAAATCTGTGCATGTTTAGTCCGTAATTCTAATAGGATGTTATTGCACACCTCAACACCTTCTGAAGAACCGGGTAATGGAGACAACTGTGCAGATGACACATCACAGTAAGATCTAATGGGAACATCCCCAAAGTGTAATTGTCTTATCCAATCAATTCCTAATAGATTCAACCAGTACCGGTACAATGTAAATCGCGAAATAAGAACTCACATTTGATTTCTCCCATAAATGCGGTCGGGTGGCCAGATGCATTGCGTGCGGTACGTCCTGAGGGTTGGTAAATCGGCTCCCCAGTTTTGTGCGAGAAATGGTCATATCCCACACAGTGCCGATTTGTAATGTTACCGGAAAATTATTGATCAACATAGTCAGAAATTTGCCTCAGTAGTAATTGGCATTGTCAGAGGTAGAAAATACGACATTTGACTGTCTTCTGAAGCGATTCTGGAACTGATTTCTACTAGATGTAAAAAACGACCTTCTTTGTGTCCCAAACAACCACACTCTTGAAATTTATGTGGCTGAAAACGACAAAATCGTACGAAATGCCATTCACCGCAGTGCCAACAGGCCGATGGCGGTCGCTGCCAACTCGTGTTCCTTGATTCACTGCTTGCTTATGATTGCGTCCCTGTGACTTTTTCAACCAGTGTCAGATCGCGTGTCTCTGATGACTGTACATTTGTGAATCCCTCTTCAGATTTACTAATCACAGATATTCAGAGGTCTCCTCCCGCAAAGGGAAAGGTTGCGTTGAATCGAGTTCCGCCAATAACCTGGTTCGAGTGTCAGCATCTGCTGTTGTTGTGAGGCCGGAAACAAAAATCAGTGACTTGAATTGATCATCTGATATCTTTTTCAACTGAAATCTCACATTCTCTGTTCACTATTCCCGAGTGTGACACAGTACCTTCGTCTGGCTGTCGTCCGATTGTCAAACAATTGTAGCGTGTAGACTGAACATCACCCACAATTGGTCGTAGCTATCGTATTCTCATAGACTTTCCATTCGGCCCCTTTCGAAAAGAAGCACTAGACTCGAGTCTGGCTGTCATTAGAGCCCGTCAGTAGTGCATGTCCTTGCCACTGCCTGGACTAGAACTCCGGCCACGCTTTTCATGAGGCAACCGTGTCTACCACTGCGCCGTTGACCTCACATTAGGCACGATCGAATTATCATATGTGAACACTCAACCACTTTCGCTTGTGAGTAATGATCAGATTGCCCGATCGCCTCGAGAGGAGACAGTTACTGTCTGTTAACTCCAATCGATGACCCCTCGACTAGGAATTCTCTCCAAGTTGAAATCACAGAACTCATTGAATTGTTGACCGGTATTTGACTACTGATGTGTAGTAGGGGATTTTGGTTTTCATACAGATTGAACATGGAGAGAAGTTATAGTTCAATGAAGTTTCAATACTGAATGTGTTCATTGGCACCTAATTTCTGCATCAGTAGGCGCACTTTAGCTGGCTCATCCAAAGTTGCACCGTCAACAACAAATATATCTTCATAACGTCTGTACCATGAAGGAAGGGTTATTCCGCCTTCTGAATCGTAAACAAACTCATGAATGCTATTGGCTAGTAGTTCCTTTAATTTGGTGTCTTCTGAGATTCTGGGACTTGTAGGCTGGAGGGAAAGTCTGTTCGCTAGCACTTGCAATAATTTAGTATTCTGCTGAATCTGCGTTTGCTGATGAATCTGTCTGCCTCAGCTGCTGTAAAGTTGAAGTAAGAGCGTGTTGTCAGCCGTGTCTGTCGCCAAACTGTTATGACTGCACTACGCACAGAAGGGATGCAGGAAGAACCTTGTCTATCCTGGCTGAGCCAGCATGAAAGTGAATTACATGTAACAACGAATAGACTTTACAGGGAACGGGTCGATGAACCAATGACAAGCCGATGAGAAATGGACAAAACATGTCTGGGCGCACGTGACCTTCCCAACAGGCAGGTGTGGAACGGGACGGTCACGTGAGTGAGCGATTGTGTGCGTGTGTGCACATGCAGGAACGTGACATAGATGGACAGTGCGGTTTTGGTTGTTCTCTATCTTTTCCAGTTCAGGATGTCCGTATGTGTCTTTTGCGTGTTGTGGTATCACTGTTGTAACTTCGCGTCAGATTGCTTAAGGGGTTTCCATTGATGTGCCTCCTATCCTCAGAGCTGTCCGGTCCAAGCGAATCGTATTAGCGCAGTGGGTAACTGCGTGGGGATTAAGAAAATATTCGGTCTGTTACGATCGAGCCAGTAGCTATGTGTGCTATCGGAACTTTTACTGTCCCTAGTGCTATTTCTTGTGACCGTCACCGGCTGGTTAAAACGACGAATTAACCAGCCAGGTAACGACCCTAACTTTTTGATCGTGCATAGTTGCCAGGTGTTACTTTCTATTCGGGGAACCTCGTCCTCACTGAAATTACTGGTTGGTTAAAGGATTGCGGCAGCCAACGTCGTATCCGTACTCGAACGATTGCTTGGTATTGCACTGAATCTTGTTTATTTTACCACGTTGAGTTCTAAAGCAGCGTGAGACGTGCTCCATCGGATCGTCATCTATGTGCCGTCACTCTTACTGCTTCGGTCAGTGTCTATCGATACAGCCTGGCAGGATGTCAGTCTGCTATAATTGTGTATACTTTAACAGACGGTGGCTCGGATGTTGTCAAGACTATCCAAATGTCCGTTTTATGCGCTACGCGCCGGACATCATTGAGCCACGCATTTTCGTTTCTCAGTTCATCGGATGGCGTCTCGTTTTGTATGTTAGTTTTTCTGTTCTTGCGATTTTGGAAATCTGTTTGAGAAAGAAATTGTATAGGAGTGATCTTAAACTTTATCAACCTTCTCGAGCGTGTTACGGCTATTACGGCCCACATGTTTTGACATTTGTCAAATATATGTTTGAAAAGCATTATGTGTTAAACTTGGGGTGCCGTGGACTAGCTCCTTAATGGGTGTCACTTAGTTCACGATGATCACGCGTTGGAAAGACCTCTCAATCTGCACTATGCTGTGTTGTCGAGTGAAAATGTTTTTTCTAGTCCGGTTCGTTGTGTGTAAAATCCATTCTACTTCCCTAATTCATTATTTGAAGAACAACGTTGTTTTCACATTGATACCTAGACTTTTATGTTTTTGGGAGTGGTTTTTGTTTAAGCATAATTGTTAATCTATGTGAGTACTGGACAATCCATATTTGCTCTACTGAGGTTTTTCCGTCCAAGCGTCTTTTGGTTATGTAGGATGTAGTTGCGTTTGTCTGGTCGATTTGACGTCTTCCTGCTCCGACTTTCACTGGCTCTGATTGTGCTCATATCAGCTTCCTTCTGTGGAACAACGTAGGTTGGGACGTCCCCAATCAATTGATAGTGCCATTCCGTTTTAGCAGTCTGAAACAGAATGATATCCGTGATCAATGCATGTGAGTGAATGTAAGCGCTTGTTAGTTTCGTGTGGTGGCAAGGTTGACCCATATTTATTGTACTAAATGATATTCTGTTTAGGATGGATTTTTAAGTCTATCGTTTCATGCTGTCATCTATATTGCCCATTAGAATTGTCTCTCTCCCTCTCTATTGGATTGTCGAAGAGAGTCGACGTGAGCATGATTTGCTCCTTTTCTTGCAAACAGTCATGTGCACTTTCATTATTTTCTATGAATACCTTCGCTGCTCAACCCAACAGTTAAGCGTGGACTTGACCAATCATCCAACACATGGACCACCGTGCTGCAAGATCGTTTGTGTGTACAGATGGATAAAATAATCTGTTTGGGTCATTTGTTTCATGTTGATTAAGAAGCTGAGATGATAAGCTATCATTCTGTCTCCTAGATGGATGAGTCAAGATTGCCAATTTGGTTTCACGGACCAGAGCGAAGAATAGATTTAATGTTGTTACCACTGTAAATGTGTAACTGTTATGAAACAGGAGATGTGGACGAGGATGGATCACTACTGCAAGATACGACCGTTTTATGATGGTTCGTGAGGCTTACAACACACCGGTGACGTAATGTTAGCTTGACATTTTGTTTTTCCATGGGATATAATAAGAACATGCAACCGATCGCTAAACCAATTGTTCAACTGACTTATTTAGTCCGCTTATATCTACGATTGACTTTGTTGGAACTGTGCAACAGTGTAATACTCAGTCTGAATCTGATTGTCGAAGTGCGTACGATAATGGGAAAGAAAGACTGAGCGCGTTGACCGCGTGCGTTGGTAACGACCCCGGAGTAGAGGTAGAGAAACGCGCGAAACTGGCGTGGCACGGAGCGAGTGTGATTTTGTTGTGCAGCTGGACTGACGAGTCAACAGGTTAGACAAAACAAATTCAGGTTGAAGGTTAGAATTTATTCTTCGCGGACCTCTGCTGGACCACCAAGATGTGATTTTGTCCTCTGGCCGCTCCGGATATTGTGATTTCGGTTCCTGTACATTCGCCAAGTCTGTGTGCCGAATGACGACCCAGTCTGGCCTCTGAACATAGCGAGCTAGACTGTGGTTATGGATTGCCTGTATGAGAAGTTTCCGGAAGTCAGTCGAATTAGACGTTCGTCTTCAATTTACCCAGTATGTAATGAGTCCGGTACTGAGTATTCTTCGAGACGTAACTCACAAGACGGGGTTGTGTAATAATTTTCCACAGAACTACCAAATCTTTACAGTTATGAAGAACCATAGTAACGGGCTGACCTAATCTATCTTACTAGGAAACATTTCGGCGTTGAATTTGGAAAAGTCGCTGCGCTGACAGTTCATCTCCGCTAATATTAGCGGAATCAAACACAGACCTTAACGTCGCTTATTAAGGTCATCGCAACCCAAATAACTGATAAGTCAATTGAAGTTTTGTGCAAATGGCTTTCTAAACAAATGGTTCACAGGTCAACGGTTCGGAACTGTTACAGTTAAATGATTCATCATACTTCATCCCTACAATATCATTCTGTGTAAACTGGCTATTTGATAAGCAAGCAATACATGTTACAATATTTTCCACAGGAGCTGAAGACTGATCACAGTTGTAAGTAGCTGTCGAGTATTTGGTGGGTTATATTTGGTTGCAATTTCATTTCAGCTTCATTAGTGGGCAAAGTGTACGCACAGAAGCAATTCGTCCACACAGTGTCGTCGTTGTGATCACTAGTAAGTCTTTCAAAGTCCAAGAGCAGCTTCAAACACTATCTGATGGGAGTTACAATGATACGATATAGTTCGCATGACATATTACATAACTGATTAGTTTATACACGAGCTTAAGTTGTGAGACAATTTGTATTGACTTTCAGCAACACCAAAATATCTGTCGTTGTTAAAAATAAGTAGCTGTAATACTCCTTTTACAGATGGGATCTGAGAAAATACACTCTACTTTCACGGTTGTTATTTGGTGAATTCATGGTTACACAACGAAGGGAAGCTGGAATAATCGGGAGTTTCGCACTATACGTGTTTTCCAAAACGACTGAGATGGTGCGAAACCACTAACAATGTGTTCTGACTTGTGACTTAACCAAAGATTTATTGAGAAATTCTCTTGTTCACTTGAGTCTACAGGGGGCAGCTAAGTGTTAGTTTTAAAACATGTTAGTTTACAAATTCTTTGTAATCTGCTTACTTGGACTATCAAACGCGCTCGTTTCGGTTTTCCATAGCTGGTTGGTGTGAATGTTATATGAATGCAAGCCGGTAGATGTTTTAGCTGATCACTTGTCCTTTCGTGCCCACCCGATGGACACACAGCAGGCAATACGCCCATCTTCGGTTCAATTTCGAACTCGGTTTCTTTTGCTGGATACAGTTGGGCGATAAACGGCTCTGGTTCGCTGAGAAAAATAATGCATAGTGTAGAATGTATTATCCTTGTTGAGCTCTATCCATCACCACGTCGCTAGCTGAAATTGATCAATATGTTACAGACCTTTTACTGCTTAGGACACAAAGCGTGTCCGAGAAAGCCAGCTTGGTGCTTAGGTTACTTATCAGGCTGTTTAAACGGTTTCATCCAGACTGTTTCATTAACTTCCTCTTACCGGTGTACCCTCATTTTGAGCTAAATATCTAAGCTTGCCCACCTTGTTCCGTTGTGCACATTATTCTTATTTGAGAAAGTAAAAACGAGAGTTACAAAACGGGTTGCGCCACATTGTTTTCAACTCTACACAGATAGGTCACACAAGCTGAGACAGTTCTCAGTGCGCTACCGCATATCAAAGGATACTTGATTCTCCTTCAGTCTCGACATTCCGTACGAATTACACTTGTGCCTAACGAAAATAACCATCTCAGCGATAATTCACTAAATCTGCAAAGTCTGATAAGCTATTTGGTCTGTAGAGAAAACTTAGTGTCCGAGAGTGTCGTAAATGTTTTTTCGGTTGTTGAATTTAAGCGCAGGTCATTGTAATGGAATGAAGATACGTTTGACCTCTCACTATTGGTGGTAGTCGGTTGATGCTTGCTCTGGTGTGCTTGTATGCATGCCAGAGAGCAGCTAGGTTTTTGTTCCGCTCATTACCTTATGATTTTCTATTGGAGCGTCACCTTGGTTACGCGCTCAGTCGCTTGACCCAAAACCGAGAAGTGAGAAGAGACGCGGCGTCACTGTTTATCGGACGAGCGAGACAAAACTTAGGCCACAAAAGCTCTAGATTTATAGGACAAAATGATTACCATAGATGGCCGACAAACACAAAGCGAATCAAATGAGACAGTCATATATGGCGGCCAGGGAGTCAGAACAAGTCACATCACAGGGGGCATCAGAAGGCAAAGCGAGAAAAAAACATGTAGTGGGATCACTTTCGACGTCCCCAAAATCCTAAACTCCCTGCGACGTGGGAGTTGCCTTGCCAGTACCACCACCCTGGTTCACATTACCTTGTGAATATAAATTTACTACAAACCACTAGCATCAAAGTTAGTGTGTTGGCGTAGGTATCGCAGTTTTACTTGTAGCTGTATAAGGAATCCGCGCCATCTCTACCATTGTAGGCTACATTCACTAGGATAACAATGTTTTAGCTACTACCTTTGGGAACGCCGCCCAACCAGGCTGACACTTGTTTGAATCCTGAAGGTCAACTGGAATTTCCGTTGACATTCGTCCTCTCTGGCGGCTGCCGTGCGGTTGTGTTGAAGGTTCTCTCACGTCAAGCTCCCTAGCGCCTTTATTCGTTGCGTTGAAGTTCGCTTGTGTACGGTGAGTAAATAAATAAATAAAGTTTGTTTGCAGATCCACCGTCTTCTCACTGTGACCTCCGATCCGCGTTAATATACGGTTGGGGAAATTTTGGGTGAACGAACCTCGGAACTAGCATCACGAAAAACAATTTCCAGATAGCGCACAGGCGTTCGATGGCACACATGCAATCTGATTGACTGAATGGGGCCATACCATCCGAGCTGGGTCGGCCGATCGATGTGGCGTGACGTGTCCTGGCTATCTCGTTATGAGATGCGCCTCCTAACACTTTCTCATTCACAGTATTTATACAATTGATCCTCTGAAACTGAAACAATCTTGCTACATTGTTTTTCTTCCTTAACTACGTAACACAAATTCAAATGTAATCAAACTTTCTCAGCTTCTTCCAATCTATAAATTCCCCCTAAATGTTGTAATTTGTATATGCAAGCATTTCTAACTTGATTGTAATGAGCATACAAAATGAAAACAGCAACTGGTAAACTTAGGGCGCTGCCGTATGCAGTTTGACTAGAAAATGGATACCGACGGTGAGTCATCAACAAGATCAAAAAATCTCCAGTTAACCGTTTTACCGGAACAGTTGCCGCATCAGTGCAACGTGTTTGAGTGTACAGAATTGGTGTGCTTGCCTACGTCTTGGCTATCGGTAGAACATGTCCTTGTGTCCCGCAGTGATACGGTGAACAATGGGGTCTGATTTTAAGCAGGTTCCTTATAACAGTAGGTAGTCAAAGTGACACTATCTTCCATCGCCCACGCCACCTTATTTGTGAAGCTCACCAATTTGAATTTTCGGAGTCGGATAATTCTTCTGACTATATCGTTTGTCACTTCTACATAGTGATTTTTAAATCAAGTAGAATATGGCCAAATCCCTCTAGAGATGACACTGTTAGCTATATTACACTCACTTAGACTGTGCAACATGTTCCGGAAGGATTGTTTCAGTAGCTTGGTTAACTAATAACTGACAAATGGGATTTTCGGGAAAAATTAATCCTTTGATACGACTAATTCTTCAAAAACTTTTTCGCCGGTGCTTTTTGATCAGCTGCTGTCTTTTTAATAGAAAAAGTATGTCGGTAATTTTTTTCCCGTACCGTATTTCGGTATGTCTCTGATGGAACCTTCTACCGTGTTCAATTTGTGCGAAATACGATAACAGCGAATAATTTCCATGCAGTATTTCTCCAAAGCTACGTTACCGGTGAGACCTTTTCACTCTCCCCCCCTGGCTTGCCATTATTAAGACAGCCAAGTTAGACCCCACTGAACCGACCATGCATTAAGATCGCATCATTTGGACGATACGTGCTGTCCAATTTGGAATTGTATGCTTCCACTCTAGAGGCGCTTTTAGCGTGCTTGTGCATCTAACCCAACTCCACAATGAAATAAAGTGTGTGTACCCCGGTGTAGAAGTCATGTGAAGTCCACCAAGTCCTAACATACCGACTAACGGAAGCATCGCCGACCACAAATCGGCGAGTTCAGTCAGTTTTGAACAAACTTTAGCCGGCTAATTTCCCATGCTTGAATTTAGACCCTATCCATGGTCCCTAGGTCTTTCCACATTCAAATGTGATGTGTGTACATCTAAAAGGGCGACTCCGTGAACTCAGTGGGAACCTTAAAGATTGATCCCACCTGGTCCACTTTCTGTGTGTTGGGAGTCGGTGTGTTTCAGATAACTGATACTTTAGCACACGTCTCTATAACAGGTTTAACTTCGGCGGTGCGTTATTTTGACCTGTTAAGAGACGATGCTCCATGAAACTCGAAAAGGCACATTTGTGTTTACCATATGTGCTTTTCCGAACTATGGGTTTATAAATGACGTGGTGGCAGTTCCTATAAGTCTGTGTAGAAAGTACGTTTCTTCCACTCATCTTAAAAAGTTGTCTAAAGATTTCCACTTGCGAATCAAACCAGTGTAACGTGCGGTCGAAACCAGCAGGCGCGCACAGGTTGAATTTGAATTGTGTCACGAGGCGCGCTGCTGTGTTGTTGACGCCGTTTTAGTTTTCGTTTGTGTAAGTCGTGTGCATGGCCTGCTGGGCCTTTGGCTCATGCTTGTTTCTTGTTGTTTCCTTTCACAGGACTGTTGCTGAAACCCCTACTTCGGAGGAACGCTGTCTCCTGGTTTCTCCCCGTTGCCCCACAGTTGGTCCGTAATTGTAACGGACAGTCAAAGTGTAGACGGCCGGTTTGCATGTTACACCAGCCTTCGACGAATAGTGACCATCTACACCGAATGATTATCTAATTTTCTTAGGTCACACTTAATAAAATGTGAGATCTCACTCAATTTAAATCTGAATCGCTATCGTACGAACAACTTGGTCAGCATGCACCCGCATTTGAAACGTCGGCATTGGGTAAAATTTGTACAACTCAAAAAATACACACAACTGGTCAACATGATTAGTTGATCGGACAACTTACGCTGACTGACTGGTGAGGACGACTCGCGCTCTGACCGCAGTTCCTAATTTCTTAATCGGCATGAAAATGACATCATCCACTGGTGGGTTTTTGGCTTCTACGGTCAGGGCGAATCTCCAAACGGCTCCCAATTCTGACCGAATGGTTAATTCTGCGCTGCATCTAGAATTGAACGAGTAGATCCAGTGAAGCATGATGCAACATTTAAGGGTAAATGTTGAGTTTTTGGAGAGTGAAACTTCGTAACCGGTCTTAACATGGAAAAGAACCAGGGCATTACTGACAGACGGGCGACTGTACGTGCTGGATATGAAGTCACTGGCACAGTGGTCAGCAAGCTTACATCATGAAAGCATGACCGGAATTTAAATCCCAGTCATGACAAGGATATGCATTAGTGAAGGGTTTCAACAAGAACAAAACTCACGTCTTATGCTTTATTTCGAAAGATGCTGTCTGAACCATCGGTATGAATGCGAAAGTTCTAATCAGTTGTGAGTAATTTTCAACTTGTTTCACCTAAAACCTTGTACTGCTGGTAAGCAATTGGAAACGAGCTCCTATACGATATTGTTCTATTCGAAAAAACATTATTAGCACAATGGTTTTTTCTTTCCAACCGCAAACAAATTATGAGGGTATATTTTCGTTACACTAATGACCCGCGTACTTGGTTATTGTATCTGTTGTGTTCAAGAACGACAGAAAATACCAGTAATAATTAAGTTTTATTAGAGCAGCCGATTCACGATACATTACCGAAAACTGTCCGTTCACACGGCACGGGCAGCCGCTACCCACAAGTGTCATCGATCGCTTGAAGATCAGAGCAATCTGATTGGCAACTGCATGGCTCACTTGCATTCGATTGGACACAACAGTATAGAAAAAAGATCAAAATAGCCGGTCTGAGTAGTGTTAAGTTATCCGAATTTCATGGAGAAACAACAGTGATAGTATTAACGCTGTTACTGGACCACGCGTGTTCCTTGAATCCGATATGCTTCCAAACAACTTGCTTTGATCACTACCACTCATACGTAAATTCGCCGAGGCAGCTGTTCGTCGTTTCTGATTGGTTGGTGTTGACCGACCACACTTCCGCTTGCAGCATATTGTCTGAACTCTGATTGGGTGAACGTTCTCCAATCGGGAAACCGCCGTAGTCAAACCTTACTACGGTGGCCACTAAATTCAACGAGTTAACATAAATTGAATTAGAGGCTTCGGTCCTCTCGGAGAGGACAATTTCAGCGTGAGCCTTCTATCAGGCGGTAGGTGTTGAAGTATGTTACACGTATGTTGTACATGGTGTAAAAATGTCCGATATTTCTGCAGCCTAGGAAGTACGAAAGTTTACCTCTGCAGAAGATGAACACTGTGAGAAGAGAACACCTGTTCTTCCCGTATATCGGTTACATGCAATGGTTTCTAGTGTGGTGTGGCAGAAAGGGTGCAACCTATCTACCGATCATCGTCCTCCTATCATTACAACTTGACTTTATTCATCATCATTATCATCATCACAGACAGCAACACATCAATGGTTCACACTGATGCTTAACTGCCACACAACCACGAAGGAAAAAAGCAGGGAAGGAGAATGGACCTAACTACTAAAAATAGCTACGTCTATGTTCAAAAATACAGCATTAAGGCGCCTACATCCTGCAAACAGACAACCGAGCTGTAAGTGAAAGTAAGGCGTCATCCGGAAGACAGCCTTCTTACGGCTTTCACTGCCCCGCGTCATTAAGTCCACTCACTTCACAGACACTTCGGCTAAACAACAACATTCACGCCAATGAGCTCGGTTAGCCGCCATCTCAACTAACATCTCAAGCCACCGACTCTGTGAGTCGCGAGGGCTCCAGCCCGGGAGATGAACCCGATCTACAATGGCCAACCCCTTCGTGAACAATTTCATTTCTCTACGCCAGGTCATCGCCTCGCACCTTGCGCCAATTGACCGCAGCGTCGGCAAACAGTGCTTGGTGTGGCAAACGACTAGCTGGCATTCTTAGTACATGGCCTAACCATCTAAGTCTGTGCAAATGTGGGTATTTAACAGAACTCGTTTGACAGTCAGTGCCAAACACCCGCTTCCTAACCTCCTAGTTACTTACTCGTTGGTGCCACCCGATACGAGCGATTGAACACAGACATCGGTGGTCAAATACCTGAAGACGGTTCAAGTCTTCTACCCTGAGGGGCCAGGTTTCTCTGCCGTAAAGTAATACAGCCCTCACTGTTGTTTGATATACGCGACCCTCAAGCTTCAGGGAAATACCTCTTTGTCGCTATAGGTATCTCAAATTAGCGAACACCGCCCTAGCCTTGGAAATACGTGCCTTTATTTCGTTCCCTACACCTCCGCCGCCGCCGCTGATGCAGCCTCCCAGATATACAAATCGGTCAACAACCTCCATGACTTCATTATCTAACATAAAATCTACGTAATCACAACAATCTTGCAGAAGCACTTTATTTTATAGCCAACACATTCTCTTGTTCAATAGCCTTCTCATTTGAGTCTGCAACCCACACTTACTGGTGACCAATAACCTTTGGAAGCAGGTCCATATTTATTTTCCTTGCGAAGGAGTTCAGTTTACCCATCAATTGAAGTACAATTGTTGTTCTCTCTCTCTTTGCTTATCCTTGCGCTCTGGGTTCCAGGGATATCACAATGTGAACCAGGAGCACTAAGCAGTCATGCATTCATATCTACAAATACTTCCGGACTCATGGCAATATGCGTCGATGGCAGCAATTATGGGTACACATTACTTTTCCCTTCAATTCGGAGGTTCCCAAATGTGTTCAGCTTGTTATAAATATTGATTCTACAACGCAGTTACATTGACCTTCTCACTTCACAATCTTCACGTTAACAGCAAACTGTGGACAGTAACAGATAAGGGTTATTCGGTATAGTCCAAAATAAAGCCACACATGCCTCTGCCAATGCTCAAGGGTTAGACCGATAAGGGAACTTTCAAGAACAAGCTTAACGTTGATGTCATTGACTGGTAGAAGTGGGATGGCCGAAGTAAACCTCACATACTGTCGCTTTCTTCCTGTAACAGAAGTCTTGGCATGATATTTTATCCCCTGGTCTCAGAGCGATGACAACATATGATCCACAAAGCTTTCATGGGTTCAAGAAGTGAATTAGACTAATACTCGCTATTGAGTAATCCACACAGTGGTCTTCTCAATTGGTAAGTATCAGGTAATCCAATGAACAATTGCAAATCGAAGAGGTATGTGGATGGTGACTACTAATGCTGACAATGTATGTTTGAGCGCTTTACCAGTTGAGCTACGAAGCCGTGCTAGGGGCTCGGAATTTCACATTTGGATTCGGCTACCCATTCGTTCCAGCCAAAGCCCTGATTTTTCACAGCTGGGTCTCATCAGAACTGCTAAAATACTCATTGGTAATACGACGTATGTTTGCACTGGATAGTGTAGTAATGATTGCATTCGACAACACTTCAGATATAGAGACGTTGTATATACACGGCCCATAAGGAAGGTCAATTTAGTATCCGACTGTTTGCTTTGTTACTCACGCGTATACACACAACGCACACATTCTGATAGGTCTCCGTTGGAGGGTTGTGTTGCCGCCGTTTAGATAAGTAAAGTGAGCGCATAGAACAAAGTTGAAAAGAAACAGAAAATCTGTCAGCGATTGCCAAAGCGCTGGCCGATGTAGAGGGTTACGCACCAAAAACAAGTTGTGTATGTGTTTTTTATTGATCTGGCTTCGTTTCTAACATAGTAATCGCCGCCGGCAAGAGCACTATATGCAACATTTCGCGTATTGCCATCACAAGCACCGTACTCTACAACATGGGACGAATATGTTGGACAAATAGAAGAGTGACAACCAGTAGTAAATCCCAAAGAGAAAACACAACGATAATCAAATAAGTCATTATTTAACGACGCTTTTGACCATCGTTTCTGATACGACGGTTGAGTAGCATATTAACTGCTTAGTTTTACTTCCACACATGAACGGAGTATTAGAATAAAGTTTCGTTGTGACATTGGTGATGCGTTTTGCAAGCTTAATCGTTTTCAGTGTCCAGTGAATGATATGTAATTGCTTATATTCAGTGGAGTAATTGCCAGTTATTGATTTAAATAACATTCTGCAGGATGTGGTAGATATTGTGCAATTTATGTCAAAATTAAATAACCACTGTGTTATCATTTTGCAAATTGGAGAAGTCACATCTAGTGTTGTGAGCCAAGAGGGCGGATGGAACAAGAATTATTTATTGAGGAAAGGAACACTTGGATTAGGCGTTTAAGCAGGACAACAAACCAAAACACTCATTTGCATACGGGACTGGGCCCAGACCGTCACGGTTGCCACAGATGTCAATGCTCCGTTCCTTCGCGTTCCCTTATGCACCAAGAACCATTTCATGTGATGCCGCACTCCGATGTTTCTTCTTGTATTTTTCCTGCGGCTACTTCGGTGTCAAAATCTGAGCACTGGTCTCTACTACTTAATAGCAGTGGTATGAGCGGCATAGCACGATCGCTCCTCCTCACTACGCTAGTAGTTTTTCTCGATACATAACTAAAAGCACCTCCTGAAAAAATTGGTAGAATTCTGGAGAAAGAACTGGCGACATAAAATCGCGGATGGAACATTGAACCTCTACCTCGAATAGGCTTGTCATGTCTATGTTAATGCATATCATCTGGATTGCCCCAACCCCGCTTCCTAGTAGCTTGCTAGAACTGGTTCGTTTAGTCACGTTCACTGGTTAGCCGATAAGAAATAAATATTGGTTATCAAATCACCTGTGTGCCTGACTCAGCTCCCATCACATGACTGATGTAAAACGATGCCGTTAATTAGTGTATGCTGTCAATGACTACACTTAACTACCAGTTTCCATTTATACCCTATTTGTTGTAAACATTTGTATGTGGTTAACTATTTGCTTAGCGAAGTAAGGATATCAAGAAACATTCCCTTTGCTCATTTTTGGTCCCGTCTTATTATCAATTCGTCTTCTCACTACAAACTATCAACAATACGCTCCCTATTTAATTGCTACGTCATTCACAACCCATCGCCTCTGTCCGCTTGACTGTACAAGGCTCGACAATACAAATCTTGAGCCTCAACCATCGGATGCTGAAGATATCACTGCTGTCAAACATCGTAATAGGCATTTTCAAAGCCGATATCTCGGTAATACCTCCTATTCGTGATTACAAACCAATACATTCTGGAACTAACATTTTGACCTTACGTTCAAATCAAAATGTTTTGAATTGAAACGCAACAATTGTGTACTAAATAAATTATTAGATGAAGTTGAAAAACAAGTGCAACAAAATTACAAGTTCACTTCTGGGGATTTTTCTCAGGAAGTAGCGCGTGCTGACTATTCTGCACGTCCCTCTTGTAAGTATGTATACAAAACTTTGATGTACTCTTGAAAAGGAGATTATGAATAGTATGATCAAGATTGCACCATCACCATCTTAAAGTAGCTTTAAAGTCAGACGTAGAGTCAAATATCTCATCACCTCTATATGTTTTCTTAACAAGTCTGTTTCGGGCTTTGCCAGTCGGGTTGAGATCGGGACTACAGCCCAACCAGGCCAACACGTACAATCATCAAAACGGAAGCCACATTGTTGTTAAATGGGGCATACGTGTGGAATAGAAATCTGACTGGAACTTAACTCCCGTTGGCACACGCGATCTGGTAAATGACGATGAAACTTCACCAGTGAACTAACATGAAAGTGTGAGTTTTGCTCGTTATCCTCTAATGTCAGTTCAGTTGTAATCATAGATGTGAATGCGCTCATGAATCATAGCTAATCGCCTATCAAAAAATAACATCTTCCAAACACTGTGCTGTTACTAGTTCTGCGATGCAAATTTTTCTTGTCATTAAATATTAAAAATTCCTATTAAAATATCAACGCAACGTGCGAAACTGATCAATTCAGACGACGACGTATTTGTTATTGGCTGAGAAAAACAGAAATTCAGTAACATCGCAACGTCTTTCGACGGAGTACTGCGGAGGTTTGCGGTACAAGTGGACTGTCCTACATCAAAGAACTTTCGTTTGTTGCACATCAGTCTGCAGACTCTGCAATCACTTCGTTGAGGTATTTTTGGTGATTATCCTTCTTTACTCATTTTCCCCTATAGGAAATCACAGGCATTGCGTTGGGAACGCTATATCCGCTTGAGAATTTCACGTAGGCCTACTCATTTGCTTAAATACCAAAGTCCGACCTTCGAAAATTTATTCAGCGTACGCACGTAGCTATGACTGAAGTAGAAACATCTCATCCGACTGGCCACATATGCTTGAATGCGAGATGACCGCAGATTCTGCGTGTTCTGTGGATCAACCGAAGCAAACCAGACATGCCGTAAGAAATTTCTTGATTGTCATCCTCTTGTAATCTGCGATCGTTCGTCCTAGCATTTATATGCTTCGGACTTCTCATGTGTCCCGTTCCTAGAGTAAACATAGTCGTACAGTTTCAACACGACCGGTTCCATAAATTTTTGATCACTTCGAAGGTAGTAAAATGCTCCGAAAAGAAATTCGGTAGTGAGAGATATTGATTGATACACGCAAATTCATCATGACATTATATAACGGAGCCGTCTGTGAAATCAATTTGTGCTGTCTAATAGTAGAACAGTAAATTGGTCATACTGAAAAGTTGTTAGCGTACATATCACTGTTAGTGCATTCATCACTTACTTGAATGGACGAGGAGGTGAGAAAATAACGCCAAGCTGAATTTCCATTACTCCATCTGGTTTCGGTTTACTTGCATTCTTTAGATGGATATTTACTGATGAAGCTAATAGACGCTCCAGATCACAAAATTCTTCTAGTTCTCGCTTATCGCTGGAAATTACCGGCTCCAGTTTCCAACTGATATCTCCAGACTCAAATTTTATCCATGTGGCGGAGTTTCCAACCAAAACGGTTGGACTTGCTTTGGCCACAGATCGATCTGACATTGGCCGCGAGCTATCTGATGCTATCGGGTGAATCTGAATCGTGGATGGTCTGTCTTCAGGAAGCATGGAAGAATTAATACTGCCTGGTCTTTTTGTCAGAGGAATGGTTGAAGATAGATTGATGTCGATCTGGTACCTGACAGTAGACCGAGCTATTCCACTGATGAGAGGCGGTACCAAACCATTCGCCGCGTCGTTTCGACGACCATCTAATATCGGAAGGCAGTGCATTTCTGATGTGGCTTCTGGTGTACCCTAAAGATTGAAAATAATCGAATATTACTCATTGAAACGGTGTATAAAATACTGCTGTCTATCTACTCCCAGTGCCCAACTGAAATATTTTCTTCATCATTCCGATTGGATATAGCTATTTATTGACTGCAAGTACAAGTTTTCATTAGTAAAATAGAGGAAATGGTTCCTGATAAAAGTCCTACTAGATACTGTTCAGACTAAGGAGTATTCACCAATTCACACAATGACAATGACTTTCATGTACCGGTATTTAGTAAAACAAGAGGAATTCAAGTTGTAAAACTCTATAAAACCTATCGTATTCCACACGTTTGGGGGATGATGACAACCAGATCGTACGCTAACCGCTACTGATAGTCACCTGCAAGTGTAGGTACCAGGTGAATGCAAGAACACAAAAACATCAATGCATTAGCCTGAGATTTAAGTATCACACAACTACAGGGGGAGAAACAAGTAAATCCTTACTTCAAGATGAAAGAAATTGACGAAGTAGACTTAATGGAGTTTTCCAGCGAACCAGACGAATATACTAGAAAGATCGCCCATCAAAAGAACTAAAATTGATACGGATCACCCTAAGTGTAAACTGATATCCCACAGTCTTCATAGGCAAATCTAGCAATCTCAAACAATTTCGAAGGGAATCATTTACGGCTCCCAAAATGAAGGTTTCCTATGGTTGAATTTCAAAGGTAACGATTTCTTAAGGATATACTTGACAAGAATGTTTGCACACAGTTTTAATTCCACTCAGTCAATTCCGGTCTACGCTATCACACTCACAAAGACGTTATTTCTATTACAGGCTAAACAGCATTACATTTACAAACGCACATGTGGGTATTTGGCTACTCAGACCGGAAAAACTGAGAAACAGTTGCAACATCTAGTCAGATAGCGGTATGACATCCAATTGTCAATTCCGCAGCAGATCACAACCAACCAACATCATCCATTACTTGATAGTTACTACTCTGTTAACTCCAAATCGGTTCGCACGAAGCGTTTCGCATCCTTTGTATAACAAATAACCAGAGGTTTCTACAGATTGTCGAGGTGATAACAGTCAGGAAATAGTATCCTCCCCCATGCATGTAGAAAGTCCTCTGTGTCACTGTCAGTTTATTTCGTCAACGAATCGGATTATGGTAATCTAGATGCATTGTATGTGTGTGTGTGTGAACTCCGACTGATGTGTGTAGTTTTGTCTATCTGTTTCACAATGCCTGTCTTTTATTCTGTTACCATATCACTACGCTCTATTGCAGTATGCGTTCGATAAGATGCAACGAAATGATCTCGAGAGGTATATCGTGCAGTATAACATTCCTGAGTTCTGTGGTGAAATTCACTGTGAGAACCGGTTACTTTTGTAACGGCACACAAATACTCAAACAATCTCAAAAACAATATATGAGTAAAAAGTGAGAATAAGGCAGCATTCGCGGGAAAACCATTTTAAGAGTTTCTCTACAGGATTTCGTTGATTGCATTTACTTTACAAGCAAAGTAGCCAAAGAACGACAATATTTTCGTCACCGGGTTCGATTAACTGCTATTCGTTTTAATGTTTCCCATCGTCAAATCTGTGAGTCACATGTGTTCCGAGTCGGAAGAGCAAAACTGAAATACTGTGGCTAACCTGATGGCAATTATCTTCTGTTTTGTGCACTAAGTTCTTGTTTGTTTTATTAGCAAAAAGTAATCGATATTACCGACGATTTGTTGGCACCTTTATTACATGACTGGACTACTTTAATCGATGTTTGTCTTTCATCACTATGTACATACCCTTTACTTTAGTAATTACTTACCCAGTGATTCTACTCAGTGAGTGCGACTGTACACAAATGTCAATGGCTGAATATACAAGGGCGGTTCACTTCTAATATCTTAAGCGGTCACATATCACAAAGTAACACCAATGTCTTATACACAAGGCTTTCAACTGTGAGAGAGGTGACTATCTGTCACCAGAGACCATTCAGCTTGGCGAAGTCCCCCTGCCTTGAACATGAAAATTATTGTACCACTTATCAGCTTTTGTCAGAATTGATGCAGGTTTCCAAGTGAATGAGTCGGTCAGTAACAACAAATCTACTTGTTGTAGGAGCCATTTGTATTTTATAAGTTACTCATTCATAGTAGGATGTCACCGAAGTGATTCCGCCGGGAAGTTGAACTCTTACCACATAACTGGAAGTTATAAAGAGAAGGTAGGTAGTATAGGTCCAATGTAAGACTGAACATACCGTTAGGAATACACAACTGCTGGGTTCGCTTATGAATCACTGTGTGTGCCAGACCACGGCGGTTATCTTCCAATGGTCGTAGCACAATCTGTAATCTGTCACTAGTAATGCAGTTCCAATGATACAACCTTCCATTGGATCTAGATATATGTCTGAATAATCAAGTCAAGTAAAGTCATGTGGTGGGGTCGCAATTTGAGGGCGGTTTTGTTCATTTTCGATATGTCAATCATGATACCTAAGGTAAATTTAGGTTACAGTACAAGATTAGCCCAATGCACCTTGAACGTCGATATTACGGCAGTTACGACACGTTTAATCGTAAAAAAATACCATGTTGCTGGGGTGCAAGTTTGAAGCGTTATTGAGAATTATCTAAACGACCTTTGAATTTGATTTGGTGTGCAATGGTAATTTGTTGATTTCTACCTTATGGGACTTGACTCATTGGCTTCAGCTTAGCTATACCATTTCGGATCAGAAAACCACTAACAGTTTGGTTTGTTGACGATCACTTTTTATCTATCTGTTTGCGAGGTTGTTGATAGTCTTCTGTACAGTCTTGTGAATCGGACATGCTTGAGGTATTCGTTTCGATAATTTCGTATTGAAGACTCCGCTCTAATCTCTGTCTGAAATCACAGGCTAGCTCATTTCTTAAAAAATGCAGTAATATCGGAAAATGTGTTTGCTTCATTTGTACTTTATACAATTATAACCTTAAACCGTTTAGTTATTAATCCGTACACACTGATCGTAGTAACATGAAAATTACTCTTCCGCCTTCAACTTGTGTCACATCTACTAATCAGTACTGCCGATCGGCTCTGGAACTAACCTTTATAGGAATAAGCCAGCGGATTTCCAGTGGCTCATCTTCTTCGATTGTGTCCTTATTTCCAGGTTCCGGAAGACGACCATCCGCTCGCCGCATCACCACACAACAAATAGCTTCGGTTTCACGCATTTCCACGGGTGCGAATGATAACGGGATATCAAACGAAGTTTTGCTATCCAAACGAATGTTTCTAAAGTGTTAAAGTGGAACGAGTCGATTGAGATGGAAATAATTATAATCTGAAGGATTCACTTGATTGACGATGACATAAACTAAGTGCATTCCGGTCTTGAACTAAGCCTGTTGATACGGTCAAATATCGTTACTGATCGATTTCTCGCTTATCACCCCTAACCCGCTTGAGTGTAAACATACTGGTTTGCCAACCTGCATCTCCAATTCGACTTCTTAATGTTAATTTCATCTCGTTGGTTGTTTTCTCGTATTTATGCTGTATAACTGAAATTCACATAGAAAACAGTGATGAAGTATTTACCTTGACGCTGCCTTTTCCGTTCTTGTCCTATCGAGATACGATCTAACTGCTGTTTGCTTTAGGCCTAAATAGGACCCTTGACCTAATTAGTCTTCTAATGAAGGCAAACGTCGTTTGGTTGATGATTATAAAGAGATTCACTTGCCTCCTGTAAACAGTTTGAATCGGAGACTTAAAAGTCGAAGGCTTGTTTGACAAGTGACCGTGTTTTAATACCTTACGTTGTCCACCTTGTCTGATGCTGAATGTATACGGAGTAAAACTGAAGGAGGGGAATGAGTTTCAGAATTGATAGAAACGAAGTCTGACCAGAAACAGAAAACTTCTAGATAAATGGATTGAGAATAACACAACGTTATGAGCAAGTTGTAATACTTTACGTTTCAACCACCTCGGGTGGCCTTCCTCAGGAGTGTTGTAATCGAAAGCACAGTAACAAAGGAACAGAGGTCACGTGGGATTTGCCGTGGTTAGGTCAATCTGCGTGACTTCTGTTCCTTTGTTAGTGTGATTTCGATTACAACACTCCTGAGGAAGGCCACCCGAGGTGATTGAAACGTAGAGTATTACAACTTGCTCATAACGTTGTGTTATTCTCAATCCATTTATCAATAACATGTTAAACACGACGCCCAAACTGTGTGACTTCATTCGTACAAAATTTGGTGCGGAAAGCTTACAACAGAAAGCTTCTAGTTTGTAATGTGAAATTGCGCTACGGGTGGCATCCCCCAACACTGGTCCGGAGCCGTCTGCGGAGTTTTTTTCTCACATCGACACCCAAGGCTACTAAAAACGATAGATCGGACTAATGAATGTTAATGTGTTCGGTTCAAACCACGGTTTTGTCGAATGTCTATTGACACAATAGTGCCGATGCATGACGGAATTACCGAGAGTGTAGTCAATGACCTTCAGACTTGTAGCATAGATTAGGCACTGTCCGGTTAGTGTTTTGTCAGTCCGGTACCTGCTTGACTTTCTGATACTCGCTAGAATACCGATAGACTATGGTCGACCGATGGTTTTCTGTCGAATTGTAGAGCCATGTATAGTTGATAAGTAGTGGTGGAGTTTCGACTGACGCAAACTGAACTTCAATCTCGACTGATCGCAGTTGTCACTTCCCCATTGACATTTTAGCTGACCCTTTTTGAAAAGAAGCACTATACTCAGGTTCCATTCTTGCCAGAGCTGTACATTGGTGTATATCCTTGTCAAACCAGTTTTATGGGGAGCAACCTTGTTGACCAACAGGCCACTGATCTCAAGTTAGACGCGACCGAGTTGTCATGCACAAACGCTCGACTATATTCGCTCGCACGTAATGCTAACATACAGTTCTTTAGTTAACCATTTAAAGGCTTAACTGAGAGTGAAACCAAAGTCCTGGTCTCTGGAACGGTCAAATTTCCTTTCACGAGTATAAGCTATCGCATACCTGAAGCCGAAGGAAAAACTCAGAAACCTCCATGAAAATCGCTTGAGTTAGAAAACAGTTTATGCGGCTGCTATTTACTCACTTTAATTAATTACAAAACTGTCACCTAAGTTCCTAATTTGCTAAACTCATATTAAGAAAAATGCAATTAAAAGAAGTCCTTCGGCAAACAGAGACTGAAACAACCATCCGACCAAAGATGTCAATACCGGTTTGTTAAATGTAACAATGCCAAGGTTACAATGACTGTCGCATGTTAAGAGTGGGACAACCGACGAAGACTCCAATGACTAGATTTTGACAACAGCTCGCGTCAGGAAGGTCTGTAGTTCTGTAAAATCTGTTGAACCAATTTCATGTGAAAACAATAGCAACAATGATCATCTGATCTGATCTAACCAGCTGAGGTGGATATCGACGGCTGAGTTGATGGAGGTTATTCGAAAACAGAAACCAACGGTAATGTCAACCTCGAGGTAGTGATTGTCATCTCGCGATCCGAATGAAACCACTTACAATCACACGAGGAAGAATCACTTCCTCATTACTACACTCATTTCTCTCTCTCCCATCGGAAAAGGTTTAGCATTTTGCAAGTCAACAGTATTTTTGTGAATCGTGTGATTTTTATTTGTTCAAGAAGTGGTGAACACTTGGTTTGCTAACTGTTTCATACGGTGCATAACCATAACGTGTAAAGATTGTTAATATCTTTCAGGATGGACGCGAATTGTTCAACCTTGTTATGTAAGTGCTGTCTAACGTTGACTTCTATGAGTTGGAGTCGTCTAATTTATAAAGAATTTCAGTGCGCAGGGGCTATTCTTATATTTAGAAAAATGGCGCCAATTGAATTATACACTTACGAACTTGTTCATTTTTGCATTTTCTAATCGTTCACAGGAGTTGGAAGCATGAGACTTGCGGTGTCATCCAAATGATACGGTGGATTATGTGGAATACTTTTTGGACTCTATGCTGAAGTTGAATGTGTGTATTTTTGATAAGCATTTCTAATAAAAGCACAATTTTGTTCACGTGTGGCACACTGAAGAATTAATGGAGATGAAATAACTCGTAAAATAATTCATTAATAGTTTTGGCAGTACCATGGTAAGACAGTTTGAAAACTCTAAACTTCTCTGTTCTCGGTGGCACATCTGTTAACCGTAACTACTTACCAGTAGTATGTATATTTGTGTTCCGGACACAATGAAATCTCAACATTTTTATTATCACTTAACCATTAGTTCGATATTTTCATTGTACCTGTTGGCAGTCAGTCTACACTATCCATAGGCTTTGTTGACTATCAATATTTCATCCAGTTATCATGAGTAGTACAACTTCATATTCACTTATTCGATAACGTAATTTACTTCAGTATGAACTGATAGTATCACCACATTCAAGTTTTTTGCTTATCTTTGAACCATGCCTTGAAAATTTCGTGTTAGAGTAACCGTCTGTCACCTCATTAACGTCACAGTGACCATGGTGGGTTTGTTGATTTATGCCGACTGAATAGTATCCCGTAGTTCTTTCATTACCTAGCATCGTTGTACCTGTACAACTAGACCATGGCAAAGACCCCTCAATACAATACAGGAAGTTAACGCAAAAAACAATCTTGACTAACTTTCACACTTCATAACTCACGATACCTGTTGGGTTGCATAAGCTTGAGAACTGTGCAAGCAGTTTCAGTTCTCATTCACGTACGATTGATATGATGCTGATAAATAACAACTTTTAGTGTTGCTTTTACGATATTCCGTTTTTCTTCGTTCCATCAAAGAAGAATGTACTACTGAAGAACGTCAGATTTGCTGACCAATTATTTAACAGTAACATAACGAGGAAGCGTGACAACTCCGGGTGTCTACTCCTGTGCTACATTTCGAGACCGTATTTGTACAGGAGAGTCAGATGTCGGCTATGTGAAATGTGCACAACTTCGGAGACCTGTTACAATCTTTGGATACATAGTAGTAGAATACGGTTTGTGTAGAAACTGATACTGGTGGATTGAGACCAGCGGTTTTCGAGAAACTTTTAAAAATAATACACATTAAGAATGCTACATATGTGGAGTCTGGATATATCTACAATAAGCTATCATCCATTCAAATACTTTAGTAGTGTTGATGATTTCTTGGCATTTGATTGACAGAAAATCAAACTATCACAATGAGTAGAACAAAGGGCAATAAACCCTGAGAACTGTCTGGTATTCTACAAATTTCAAAGCTAGGTTTCTGACATAACATTCCCCGTAATCACACCCATAACACATGTTGTTTGGCAAAACAGACCTTTCACGTTTGAGGAGCAATTGAAACGGTTCTTCTTCTGGTTTTATCACAGTCAAATTGGATGGACTTCGGCTAACCCGATGTGTATTTGTTAGCAGTGGATCCAGTGATCCTTGACTGCTGTCCACAATTACCCTTCGTGTTTCTTCCAATCGTTTAAGCAAACCACTCACACTAGCTGCAGTCAAATAGATATCCATAATCACCGGATGCTTGAGCGGATTGGTAATGGGTATTATTAGAGTGGTAGCGGAACCAATTGGCACATATGTGCAAACGGTTTCACGAGGCTGTGGAGGTAGACCGCGCCCGCAAACGACAAAACGCCAGACACCGAGCTAAAACAGTTATGGAGATTGGATTATGTGATGGTTAGTAATTGAAATGTGACTTGACGAACAGTCAGCTTTCGATTATTCATTATATCCAGCTGATTAAATAATAGGTCTTGGATATGGCGTTTGGTCAAGATATTATGTAAGCGTGACTTGAAATTAAAAGATTGATGGCAACTAATAACCAAAGGTGATTTAAATCGTTCTACACGGACACTAGACGAAGGAACATTAGATTCAACCTGACTATATAAATTATCGAACCGGAGTTCTAACTTAAACTGCTTCATCTTTTCCTTGCGGAACAAAAAGATCCAGAACCGCGAGAAAAAAACCATCAGTAACGGTTTCCACAGGTGCAAAACTGTGGACATACCTTCCTGGTTTGATCGGGACAGCAGACACTATACTTGTCGAAGTCAAGCCGCCTTTCAATTTGCTTGACTCCAAGCGAACTTGCCTCTCAACATGCTGGATTTACTTACAAAAATGAGCACCCCCTTCTGTTACAAGTTATTCTCTCGTTGTGATTCGTTAGTTTAAATTGTCATTTTTAGTCCATTCATTAATCGTAGTTTCAACATGCCTATCGCAGGTTGAATAAAATTTTGTTACAGCACCCTCCAGAAGTATGTTGAATATCGTCTCGAAATAATGCATTCGTTGAGGAACGAAGAATAAATGGAAATTTGTGCAAGCTTCGTGTCACCATTCAGCTACTCGAATATGGTAAGATATTTAGATTGTTACAACATTTCGAATAACCTCCTGTGTTTAAGAGAATCAAAAAATGGTTTGGCGAATTGCTCATTTTCGATTATTCATCTTCGGACGGATTATATGATACTTCATATTATCATGGATACCAACTAAGCATTTTATTACATGTAATATATACATATATTCTGTAATCAGCATATTAATCCTCTTGTGGGGCTATCTGGTTTGCAGTTGACACCGCCAAATGGCTACAATATTTTAAAGCTGAATATCATTCACACTTGATAGCAGTCTTAGCATTCAAATAGACCTTCCAGCCAGCCTCTTTCAAAACAAAGCACTAGACTCGAGTTTTTCTCCCATTGGAGCTCGTAAGTAGTGTATATCCTTGTCACGGCCTGGACTAGAACTTCGGCCAAGCTTTCATGAGGCAACTGTGTTGACCACTGCGCCATTGACCTCACATTAGGCACGACCTCATTATCACATGTGAGCACTCGACCACTTTCGCTTTTGGATAATGATCAGGTTGCTCAATCGTCTCAAGAGGAGATACAGTAACTGTCCTGTCAACTCCAATCGATGTTCAACTTGAAACTAACCGAATCTTCCACTACCCATCAGGGATCAGAAAGATCGCCTAGCAGGTTAAATGGAATCGGAGATTTCAACCTGTCTCGGAAGACCTAAGCACGAGGTTGTCTCATGAAAGCTTGGCCGGTGTTCTAGTCCTGGCTGTGACGAGGATACATACTACTGATGAACTCTAATAAGGACGAAACTCGAGTCATTTCGAAAGAGGTCGACTGGAAGGTCTATCTGAATGCGAAGACTGTGATCAAATGTGAGTGGTTATACGTTCGCCGCTCAGCGTTCATGAGAACAACGTATGCGTCACATCATCAGTACCGAAACACTCGAATTCTAACCGCCTACTTACCTTTTCAGAGAAAAACTGAATCACACCTTCGTGTTCTTTAGTACCCAGATTACATGGGGTGAAGTTTAATCCGAGCCGCAAAGTGGTATGAGCTCCCAAAATTAACACTGTGCACGGGGTAGTTCGCGTTCGGATCCACTGGCCGTCTGAACCACCTTGGGCTTGGTGGAAACCGGGTAACTGATCCACATGACTCTGTCGTGAGCGTAACAATGATCTTGAGGAGCATACGTTTTTGAGTACCGAACTACCTCCGAGGCGTTGAGCAGACGGTTTATCTAATTCTTCCACGGAGACGCTCATATGTAGAGTGTACACATCGCAATTGATCAGTTGTGGTTTCAGTCTGTATGTCTCGTCTGTTGGGTTATTCAAAATAATACTGACGACCTTCGATCTGTTAGTATGTGAAACATAATACAGATATAATGCACAAGGGTATGGCGCATTAAATTTGTTACACAAGAGGTCTCACTAAGGTATGCAGAACACGGTAAGTAGATATTCTTGTTAGATGAGACCCTTACTAATTCAAAATGTTCTATCACATCGATTGGGAGTCCTTCAAATATATTCAGAAAGTTCACCAGAAGTTTAAACGGAACAATCAATCTCGTTTCTGGTGTAAGAGCATCCGGTCAACCGCAGTGCAATAAATATAAAAATGATTGTCACGTTAAGATACGGTAGTGTCTATTGTTGTGCGCATAACTACTAAATGGAGAAAAATCGGAACTGAAGTCTGGGAGGTACTAAGCAATCTCAATTTATTGGAAAACAGCATTTTTTTAGAGAGGAACAACAGTATTTACGAGTGTTAATAAGCGACAAGCGTTCTCGCGCTATGATTCGCCAGTTCGCTGTTGTATTGTTCCATGACCTTGCATCTAACAACTCGGTTGTTTGAACCAGGTACGCAGTCGACAGCAGCTAATGCAGTGGAGTTGAGCGATCGTAACATACTACTCATACAACTGCTATTCAGTAGTAGGACCGGAGCATATATTTTGACATGGTAAAAGTCGCAGGAAAAGTGCAGGAAGGAAAATCAGAGTGCAGTATCACCCATAGGAGTCCCTGCTACTTAATGGAACTGAGCATTGACGTCTGCGGCAGCCGAGACGGTTTGAGGCTGAATACCGCGTGCAAATGAGTGGTTTTGTTTCAGGTTTTGTTTCAATGCTTAACCCTTGTATTGCTTGGTCGAATAAATAACCCTTGCGCCATCCGCGTTCTCGGATCACAACACTAATCGTCGTTTATGACTGGTTGGCGCCGATTTGACCATAATTCCGTATGTAGCAGCTTATGCGTGAACATTGATTGGCTGAGCTTTCTCCTATCAAGAAACCGATCCAGTCCAATCTCATTACATCTACGATATTATATTTTCTGTATCTCGGGTGATAAAACTCATATCGGTTTCTCACTATGATTATTCAGTACGACTCACTGTAATCTGACAGTTGTGCAGAAATTAGACGAAGCTTCAAGAACGGCTTTGCTAGTTGCTATGCTTTGGAAGAGTGCAGACTCTTTACTTCAGATAGCTATAAGCAGGAATCTGAATTTGAATGGACAAGTATTCATTTTTATAGCTTCAAACTGAAGAAGAAGAAAAAGAATACGATAGGATTGCTAGCCAAGATAGTTTGAAGAACTAACTGATGAGATTCTGTACACAGAACAAGTGTTGTTATCACGGAATTTCGTGCTTTTGGGTAGTCACGTAAACACATAGCTCTCAACATTCAACGGTAGAAATTGAAAAACTGAACAATAATTGAGACATAAACGGTCAGCCCCAAGATGGTGACTAGTGGTGCCATTCTCAGTCTGCTTGTGCCTAACTGTTTCGTCTGGATAGTCACTTTACCTCATAACACAAAAGTTGTTGGTTTGAACCCCGTTTACGTTATCTATACCTGATGAACCTGGTCAAGACTGAACCTTGTGTTGCGGAGTCATTGCGTGGGAGAGCATCAGGAAAATTTGCAAAGTTTCCATTTCGAACCTTTATAGACGTAGTCAATGAAAACTGGCAAGCCAAGGGGCACTGTCCATCCACACTACTGTAGTGTAAACAAGTAGCACAGCATATGCTGTGTTAGTTGGGCTGGTGACTGAACAGATGGGAGCCTCCGACCATAACACAAAAGTCTATCGGGTTACACCCATTTGATGAATTCCAGTGAGGGCAGGACCAGTTGTGGAGTATCTTTCTGATGATCAGCATAATAATAAATATAATACAGTCCGCGATAAGATTGCAAGGTCAATCCGGGTGTTTCTATGCTTTCGGATTGATGCCCTTGGCTGATGTCATCAGGGCACCTAGATACAAGTACATTGAGAGCTGAACACTTGTCATCAGCTAATCGCCATTGCGTCTGCCGGAGAACACTGTCAATGGCCTAAGTGTGAAGAAATGATTGTGTCTAAGTTCCAAGTGACTAGCAGATGTGCATTTACTCTGTCCAAAAGAGCCCGCGAATTTACCACTCGATCAAGTTCAAAATTGAGAGAATTTTAGCTGTTTAATAGATGCATCTGTTCAAACGAAAACTTGTCAAAAGGCTCCAAAGGCTGCCACACACTGTCCAAGAATGTCAAGGAACGTCGAGCAGGCTGTTCGGAAACAGTGGGCATACTTCAGTTGACGCATTATAATATACGCTCGTTGATCGTACAGGTGACAAGTTCAATTATTGTAGTAGGTGAACTAACCACCTTAGATGGTGATGAACACGTCAGTTGCTGTATTCAGGCTTTGGAATACTTCCTGTTCCTATTTATCTTCTCAAATTATCAAACGACTGCAACGCTCCAGTGGATCAACTCAGCAGTTTAATCATTGTCTATGATGAATGCATGGCGATTTAATCGGAGAATCTCCATCTACATATATGTTGGATCACCGACAGTCTTCCTCCTTTAAAGCTTATCAGGTAAAATCTTTGCGGCTTGTCTTGGACAAAGTAAACGCAAAGTTATGTACCGGTCAAACAGTGATTGGAGTATATAATGACTTATTCACTCAAATACCACTCGTAATGTGGTCCGTTGGTGCCGTGTCAACCAAATGAGGAAGAATATTCAGTTCTCAAGGCACCTACTGTTCAAGTAACCAGCTAACACTAGCCCAGCACATCACATCTGAAGATACCATAACAAATGGGTTAGACTTAATTTCGTCGCGGATATTTCTTACACCTCTATGTGTAATACACTTTTCATAAATGCTATTCAAATCAAATTCAGTCAAGCTAATTAATAATTTCAAGTTGAACATCACCCACAATTGATCGCAGCTGCCGCATCCTCATAGGCTATCCAGTCGGCTCCTTTCGAAAAGAAGCACTAGACTCGCGTTTCGCTCTCATTAGAGCTCGTCAGTAGTGCATATCATCGCCACTGCCGGAACGTGAACTACGGACACGCTGTTCACGAGGCAACCGTGTTTGCCACCGCGCCATTGACCTCACGTTAGGCACGACCGAATTATCATATGTGAACGCTCAATCACTTTCGCTTATGAGTAATGATCAGGTTGCCCGATCGTCTGGAAATGGAGACACAGTTACTGTCTGTTAACTCCAATCGATAACCACGCGATTAGGACTTCCTAGACAGGTCGAGATATCCGATCTCATTAAACTGTGACGAGCTCTAATGAGAGTGAAACTCGAGTCCAATGCCTCTGCTGCTCGAGAGCGGCCGACTGGAAAGTCTATGGGAATGCAACAGCTGCGATCAATTGTGGGTGATGTTCAACTTCAAATTAACCAAATCCCCGACTACTCATTAGTAATTAACAATTCCCGTTCACCTAATACGAACAGTGGTTATTTTCGACTAGATATTAAGTAAAATATTGTTGAAAAATGGGTGGCTATAAATATTTATCTCGGGGTATTGAGCGACTGTTTTGATTTGTTGTGGTCCTAGTTAGTGCAACCTCGTCACCTGAGGCAAAAGAGGTTCGTGTGATCTAACCGTGTAGGAACAAGCGGCATACTGACTTGTGTTCACTTTATTTGTGCCTTGATCAATATTTTATCATAAAGTTATTTTTCTGTCCTTTTGTTTTCGCACAAACTTCCTGCAAACATCAACGAGACAGTAATTCGGGTGAACTCGCTGACTGACGGTAAATGTCCATGGGCCTTTAAAGACTTTTGTCTACATACTTAATCCTGAATAATTCATTGAATAGCGATCAGTTTGTTGACGACTGGTATAGACAGCAGTTTTCATTATAATCAGGTCTGTCCAGAATACTATACGATTAATAGAGATATGGAAATCATATATTAACGCGTGATGAAATTTTCGTTCTAGTAAACCACTGCTGTGACTTGTGACTGGCCAAGTTGTGTCAAATCATTTTAACTGTTTAAATCTGACATCCATCTTCACGTCGCCAACCTGACAGCCTAATTCATTTCATTGCTAACTTACCCTTGTTCACTTATTCACGTGTCACATCTGCTCCTAGAACTGAATGATGAACATACTCCAGTGATTTTGTAAGCGGAAGTCAAAAACCTATATGAACTAATGCATGAGTAAAGTTTATAACACGTCATTATTTCGGTGTTTTTCAATTTCATTTGAGTAGTGCATTATTTCAAAACAATAATAGTGTACGAAGTAAGTTATTAAAAAAAACATAGTCACATGATGGTCGTGGTTTTGTTGGAAAACGTTTTTGAACAAACAGCAGGTTTTCCACTTACTTGCCCAGTTCGCATTCGATCAGTGGAACTTTGACTTCTTCCGGCTCTGTAGCCTTCAGAGTAAGGCCGATCCAGAATTCTCCACACATTGGATGATGGAACGTTACACTAGGATAAGTGAGGGGGGGGGGAAACTAAGCAATTACGATTAAATCTAAATAAACCGACCAATTTCAAGTGAATATTATGCTCCACAAACGACGCCCAAAGCTTGCACAAACAAATTCGTTTACATTTAATTAATGGCAAAAATTTGTTCATCTTTAACGTTTTTGCAATCAATATCGCCATATTCTTAAAGTGGTTTGTGCTGTGACTCGAGCAGCGATCGATCATTGATATTTTAGATGCTGACTTGCTAATTACAAGACGTTGTAAGTAGTTTCGGCAAAACCAAGCACCTAAATAATATCAGAAGGCCATACAACCATGTATTAGTGGGGATCAGTTTTACGCCAGTGACTCATCTCCAGTTTGGATCAGTGCCCAAGTCAAACGTGAATGCGCTGAGTCCAAAAAGTATTGCTAGAAACGTGTAAAAATGTGAAAGTGAATTATGAGAGCATTATCGGATCGCAACGTCAAACAATCTGACTGGGACTGGGGATGGCGGTTTCTGACTCATTTTTACCCTTTATAAATTTTTATGCTCAATATGGAAATCGCAACCGATACCCTGATAGGCTTATCTATCTGGTAAAAACATATAACATAGATAATTGTCTGCCAGTCTTGTCGGAACGATTTATAAGCTTTTCGAAAGACAAGTGTTCTAACTCCAGACACCATTGCAGGAGAGAAAACTGCATTGTTGTGTTGGTGCATGCCATCAGCCAGTTTGTTGTGATGGTTGCATTTTAACTGGTTGATGCACCTACCTGCCTTTTTTCTCTCCGACTACGGATGGCCGATATTCCAATCGGTATGTCGATTCTTCCGGGTTGTCGGCTCGTCTCACCAGGTGCGTGGTAGCGCCGCTCAAACTTGACCCACTAATTGCAACCTCAAGCTCCAACTGATTCAACGATTGGAAACAATCTTCTGGAAGACTAAACGGAATCTCAAGCAGCTTGCTAGACAGACAAGCACACGTCACCTCAATGTTTCGCAAGGACGGACCTGTGGGGTGAAATATTCAACAAACAAAAAAATGGTTTTCATACCTATATGTGATAGTATATATGCGATATTTATATATATGTGTATATATATGTGAATATATATGTGATAGTATTTTCAAAGTTCGTTTAGGAAAAAATTCACAAGGTAGAATACAAACAAGATTGTTTTGCTGATTATTTCATATGCCCGGAAGAACTTATGGGTCCCTGTAATGTTAGGATTCACTGGAATCAGAGACCAGTAGTTGTGGATGCATCTCCAATTTGTTTCAGATTACAAACAATTTTCCAGATGGCAATTTATAGAGCAGCTGGTTGGGGAATGTGAGATAGACTTGAACCAATCACACTATATTTACCTGATACCCGTGTCATAGGAGGCTTGCTTGTTTGACGGCTGTCATCCCAACTGTATCATGGCAATCAAGATACGTCTGTTTGGCTGTGAGCGTGCATTTTCGAACGAAGGACAGATACCTATTACAGGCTGTCGTCTGCAGATAACTATCCAGAAATCTAAGATCGCTTCATTATAGCCTTGACGATTTCATTCGTCGTCCGAACGGGTGTTCTGGCTGATATGCACGTTTCCGGATAAGGTTTCTCATTTGACTTACCGTCAGTCCGGCGCAGTTGTCGTCGTCAGGTATCTTATATGCCATGAAGCTGCTTGCGGTAAGCTACTTCGTTCACAGCATTTAACCCTCAAAGGGCTATTGACATACTTCGTTTAATGTCGTTTCAGGCCTATTTTGACCATGCATAGTAGTTCACCGTGGTTTTTAACCTCACTCAATCACGCGAATTGCGTCTGATATCCCGGACTCAATCACTCGCAGACACGGGTATGATGCGCTGGTCGTTTCTGTCGTCAGTTATAGACAGGCCGTGGCAAGTCAAACTAAAGTGACAAACAATTACCATGTTGCTGGTGGGTACATCGTGTCATCCACGAACCACAAAGAAGTAACACACTTGACGCTACCGTGATACCGATAATGCTGAAGTTGAATGATAGAGCGGACCACGACCAACAGTCACGGTTATTAGTTAAAGGAAACTGCGTTGAAAAGTGCGATTTTGCCAACAACACTGTCTTGATTATGATTGGTTACGTGTTCAAAGACAAGTTAAATCACTGTTAACAAAGACTAATTTAATGATGAGTAGTGGGGGATTTTGATTTTCATATAGATTGAATATCACCCACAATTGATCGCAGCTGTCGCATTCCCATAGACTTTCCAGTCGGTCCCTTTCGAAAAGAAGCACTAGACTCGAGTTTCGCTCTCATTAGAGCTCGTCAGTAGTGCATATCATCGCCACTGCCGGGACTTGAACCACGGACATTCTGTTCATGAGGCAACCGTGTTTACCATTGCGCCATTGACCTCACATTAGACACGACCGAATTATCATAGGAGAACGCTCATCCACTTTCGCTTGTGAGTAATGGTCAGGTTGCCCGACAGGAGCCATATGACACGAATTTTTACTACTTCGATTAACTGTCATCAGTCGCCAACGTGAAAACCAGCAACTTTTTATACAAACGGCACATAAGAACAGCAAATTGACAGTCAAACTAAATAGTTTCTACTTTTCGCGCGCTAATACTGCAATCAGGTTCATAGCAAAAAGGTTGACTGCGTCAGCGTCTTATATGCACACAAAACCGGGGGGTGTTGTCCGATTAGCAGTATCGTTAACATTTTTCGGCTGACGGTCACTTAAAAAATTCTTGAACGATTTGGGCGGGTCAACTAGGTGACCGGTTGTTAACATGCGTTTGAAGTCAGGTTCTTTGAGTGAGATAGAGTCAACGGGTCGTTTTGTGATAATGTAGTTGATACCCCTTATGAATATGCTCCGCCATACGTTCATACAGTTACAGATCTGTTCTGCTTACGTCATTGGCACTTCAGTTGACTTGGCATACTAAGTGAGAGACAAACTTAAAACACTGGGCTCCCTTTAATAACTTCATCAGTGCAGAAGGAAATCATATATTGCCATATGTTAACATTTCGTTTACTCTTATCGGTCACAAACGTAAAAGTTGTAGGTTATATATGACAAACAAAGAGCGACAGACAGGGTATGGGCACGCATAAAATCATACCACGTACTATATGTCACCAACACCACGGTAACCCGATGGGTTGCTTCCACTACTTTGGCTCACATAGTGCCGGCTGATGAATTCTGATCAATATAACTTCACTACTATCCAGTAGCTTCGGATTCTGATTGCCTAACAATATTTTGAATGGTATAATTAAGTCAACTGATGATCTGTTATCATGTGGTGTCTAGTGATCGACGATATGAGGTTTCGAGCAATGGATTTAGCGATGCAAGACTGTTGTGTCAACGGTTGTGTTAAGCACTTCGCGTTATATTCTGCCACTCGTTCAGATAGCTATCGGTCTGTTCTGCCTACGTAAACTTCATTGCAGCTGCAAGTGAACTGGTAGACAACGTGAGAGACAGAATAGTCAGACAGACTGCGCTAACGACTGTGTACAACTTGTCATTTGGTGGTTTGAACTAAGCGTAATTGGGCAGTCACATACGTACGTGTTAAGGCACACTTTAATTTATACCTGATGTCGTTTGCCGGATCTCCTTTGAATTGTAGAAATAGAAATATTTCTTTCTTTCGGGTTGTTTGAACTGGCTCGTTCATCACGTTGTGAATGTCTGTAAATTTCTCAGGATATCCGTTTGCCAGTAACGTTTTCTTACCATCTATTGCTTCGTATGCAGCCTATCAGGGGTGCAAATCCGCCTGACCCTATAAAGTAGGGTCTTGACCAAACCCCGCTTATGTGCTATCGGAGCAAAGCTGGAGAACTGAAGATATCGTTCTCTCTATGTTGCTTTGCGACGAACTGATCGTTGTAATGAGTACATCTAAAAAAAGCTAAACTGCCATTTGATTCGGTTTCACGGGACAAGGATAGGTTCAGATGACTAGAGATGAGAAGGTTAAAAAACAAATCAAAACCACCAGTATACGAAAAAAAATCAAAATGTCACCAACAGATCGTTTGTACTATAAGGCTTTGACAATTTTATACGGGATTTGCTGTTCTGTCACTTCTAAGAAGATATCGGCTGATGGTGAGACCGACTAACTACCCACAGACACACCGTTTAGTTGTCTATAAGAATGGTCTTCAAAATTAAACCTGATGTCTTCTGTACATAGTAAGAGGAGATCCTTGAAATATTCAAGTGGGATACCTATATCACAGTTTTGACTAGAAACAAAATCACATAAATTTCAACTGTCTCACGAAGGAGAACGTTAGTAAACATGGACTCAGTGTTAGTCGAATACATAGTTTGAGGACGCACCGACACATGTTCTAATGTGATTGTATGCCTGGATGCTTGCCCATTCTCTGTCTATCTCTATTTGTCTGTCATATATAACCTGTGATTTTTACGTTTGCGACTGATGACAGTCAACGAAATGTTAGCTTTACACAGCATGTTTTTTTCGTATACTGGTGAAGAAACAGATTAATTGGCTGACTTTGTACCACAGCGATGGATAACCTCTAGTGGTTAACAGAACAAACAGTTAGGCTCGTGCGTTTCAATGCCCCCTTAAGTTTGTTATTAGTCAGATGGTGACCTCTGAATTGGATTTGCAGAAATCCATTCTTTTCTCCGCGTTGTAGTTTGCTACTTTTCGTACTTTATTCTTGAAGTGAATACTTACCTTTTCCCAATAAGCTCTTCTTCAGTCTCCACTCGATCTGTTGTGCATATCTTTATGGAGTGGTAAAATAATATCCCAACTAATCTCCGTCTACAGGCAATCAGTGCAAAACTATAGAATTGTAAATATTGGCCGTTGCATTTTGGTCTACGATAAGCAGATCGTTCTAATGATCCGTTCTGACATCTGATGACAAGAATTTCGAAGAATAGCAAATATACGTCGACATCTAACCCATAAGATACAGTGAATTGGGGGTGAATGGAGTTAAGATCATTATAAAATGATTTAAAACAGCATTATCTGGTGAATTTAGAATGTCATCTACGTGACGTTCTTAGAGTGATACGAAAAGCCTTTTCATGAATATGTCCATCAAGCACTCCAAAAAGTACATCCACCAATACGGCACTCACACGGTCAACCACAGTTACACCGTAAGGGTGTCTGGAATTCACACCTTCGAATTCAAACGGAATGTTTTTTGCACATGCGGAAATGAGATCCTTGAGGAGGCGTAGTGGAGTGCGAAAGCTTACATTCTGACTGGAGATAAAATCTCATAGAACTCAACTGTCTCATACAGCGGTACACTGGTAACGAGTTGACATCGATGGGACATATCACTTATGATTTTACTGACTAAATCTCCAAACCATCTGCAAACTCAGAAGCCATACGAATGTAATGGGGATATAATTCACGAAACGGTTTGAAGATTCCCACCACTCAACGCGCAAGTTTGTGGCATGTCGAACTGTCCTTGGATAAGATCTATCGTAATGGTATACCGTCTACCAGTCATGTTCTAACGGGGGGGGTGGCAGTTTCTAAAGTACATCATGCAGGTGATCTACCTACAGACGTCTCGGTCTTGGTTACATTCTCACTGTAATGACCGAAGATTAAACATGATGGTCATCAGTAGAGATGGTCCAATTTACCATTTTTCGGAGAGTGAACGGAACTGTTTCATTCAAGACACATGAAAAACGCTTGAACTGGGGGGAGTATTTTGAAAATAACGCGAAATCAAGAAGTTCAAACGTAATTTATTAACCTTTATAAAACGCACCATACAGCAGGTATTGTTTCAGGTTAGTGTAAGTTGTTCCCACCACTTTTGCATTCAAACCGTGGCGAACTTCATTGAGCATCCGTACAACTAGAAACGAATTTTATAATAGGGATACAACTTCAAATTTATTTTTGATATATATATTCTAGAGCCAGTTTCTTTATAAACCACTCCAATGCTTGACTTACCGGGCTCCACAACCATGAACACTTCATACCAGACACGATAGGTGGAATCCATTTGATTTGTCTGTTGTGCGTCCAACTTGGCTTTACTCGTAACCGATTGGAACAGTTGGTTCGATGGAACGGTTTTTGCTTGTTTGCTAGTTTCATCCTGTTCACGGTTCGAGACTTGTAAATCTTTTGTTTTATTCACGCTGGTCATAAAAGTAAAATTAATAGAAAATATGCTGTACTATAGCGGAGTAAAATTACTGTAGGACTGAAACGGGTACAGGGATAGAAACAACTTTTCAATGGTTTGCTGAGTTCAAGTGCTTAACAGTTTAAAATTATTATCTTGGAATTTCTGCGCTCTTATAGATTGATCTGGACGTCCCTGAAAAAAGGGTTATTGTTATGCGAATGTTCAACAGGAAAACTAACCCGTTTGCTTTTTTTAATTAGTATTCTACTATCGTATTTTTTTGTTCTTACTTGCAACTGTACTCTACTTATGTTTGATTCAATTAAGTTCTCTAACCGATGAACCATCTGTGCTATTCGATCTGGATGTTAATCTCACAAGCTTTTCCTATTGCAAGTTGTGAGAAGACGATGCCCTAAGTCAAACCTGGAGAAGTACAGTCCGGAGTGTGTCAGAAGGTTTCGTGAGTGACAGCGGTTGTAAATTCTGCGGCGTGGTATGCGAGGAAACCATCGAAACAACGACATAGGTGAATTTTGTGGGGTTGTGATGAGCGCTATTTTTGCCTTCTAAGATAGGTAAGTCAACAGCACACCGGCGGTGAACCACGAACAGTTAGACAGCTTGTATTTGGGAGTGTGAGCAAGTTGGACTAGTAGTTGCAAGTTAGAGATGCATTCACATACATCATTGTCATTCGCCTTGGTGGAACTTCTGCCGTAGCGCGTACACACTATTTCGATAGTCTCTTCTTGTCCTCCGTTTTCCTGACGTTCGCAGCTTGCCCTTTTGTTTCTGAATGTTGCCTGTGGGTAACATACCACTTGTGAGGAGTATACTACTCACAACGAAACTGCCTGTCATACAACAGTAGTATCCTCTCATTCACACGGGTGGACTACCCCGGTAGTTTGATGAAACACTTACTCTCCTTCTGTGAATCTGAATCAGGTTGGCCCTGCTATTGTTTCCATTCTTCCGCTTTTGTAGAATCATTTGAACTGACGATTTTTAACCGGTTATTCAGCAAAATCCAAATTAATTCGTTTTCTTTATCCAAAACCAAATAGCTGTACTTACAGGTACTGTAACAATCGAACTTCGTTCGTAACCGATGTCATACTATCTGATTCCTCTTGTCTTACGTTCTACATCACTGTCTATCTTCCTAACATGTTTTCTATCACTGACGTATCTTTTGGTTTGTTTAGGAAGGGTCAGGCATTCACCACCATGAGCCAGATACCCTGGAAATATTTTCAACCGCTAGCCATCCACTCCTATTCCTTTGAGTTCATTTCGGGATACGCAATGTGTGACTGGATCCATGGGTGGTGCTAGACAAGTCGTTCAATGATGCTGCGACCTGGAAGGTTGATTATTATGACATTCATCACGAGATACGTGGAAACACACAATCGTGAAAGCAAACACTGTTTTGAACGGTTGATATTTACTCACATCTTTCTCAGCCTTGCATCGCCAGTCTCTTTGGTGACACGTCAAGCACAGCGTATATACACATTTCTAAAAATCACCTTCAATTCCTGGTTATCCTGGCGTTGGGGCTTGCCCTTTAGTTTCCGCACGGTCGACTTTTGCTATACTACTCGTGCGAAACTGCACATTATACGGGATTAACAGCTGGAATGCGGGCATTTTCTCTTCCCGCTCATTATGACAGGTTAGTTCAGATGCAAATGACACACATCTACGAGATCGTCAGACTCACAATCGCCGTTTTAGCAACGCCGGGAGTGTCCATTTTAAACGTCCCATGCAACTTCATCCGTCAAATATTCAGAACTAAGATTCGAAGTAACAATGTAGTATTTTCAAACACATCTGCACTGGTTGCTCAAAGAGGGCATGACGTTTAGCGGAAGGACGTGGATTCCGTGACCAAAGCAGCAAACCTTAGGCTGGACGTTAACCTGGTTCGGAGGAAGGCGTTAAGGACCCACATGCGATTCCCCATTGAGAAAACTTGCGAATGTGCTCCACAGATCCGAAAGACATCTGGTCACGGATTTACCGTCATTGTTGACGCTGGATGACAAGATGGAAGCTTATGTTATTAAGACGGTTGTATAACATATGCCGATGTTTTGATTGGTATGTCACGACTCGTACACATAGGAACTATTTGATTTAACCTTCTCATTGACTATCGTTGAGATACCGTAATGTGTACTGGAACCCTTAACCGTGATAGCCTGATTACCCACTAACAAATAACGATAGTCAATGAGAAGGTTGAATCAAATAGTTTGGATCTTTACTGGTGGGATCGGTGTACAGGCCTAATCCAGTGGCGTGCGCCCTGATCGCGACCAGCCCTGTTCAATTGTGTTCTTTGTTCCGATCCGGGTCCAGCCGCGTCATGCGGGCCTGTGTATTGACCGCACTGAATCACATCTAGTTGGAGCGTTCCAATTGGCTGAGTGTGGTGACCGCGTGCGCGTGCGTGAGTGCGTTCCGATGTGGAAGAGGGTTTTCAGGCCGATGGATGTGTGGGCATGCATGCATAGGTTGGGACAGTGAGCGTCAATTAGTCTCAGGCTTGTCGCGTGATGAGCCGCGTGAGAGGGAGAGACGACGGCTACAGGTATCAACGTCAGGAGAATGAGGGATCAGAAACAATCAGAAACGGGTATATGCACTATGCGTGACGTGTCACCAAGGCGAATGACGATGCACTGCTGACCAGCAGATACGGATACACGTCAGCCATGCAAGATAGTGTTTGCTTTCGTTGTTTTGTTTTAACATATTTTGTAGTGGAATTCGTGCAATGAACAACCTCTCAGGCCAAGCCTCTTTTGCGGTCAGAACAAGATCATCGTTGCTTTTCGTCGATTAGAAATACTTACCCGGAAACCAAACCGCTGATTTAAAGTGCGTTGGTTTTTACACTATTTTATTTCAGCAAGACGTCGATGCGTTAACAAGGAAATATGTGATGGATGAACCACTTTTGTTACTAATGTCTAGGGATCCTATAGGGCATCCGGTTGTCAGACACGATTCCAAACGTCAACGTATTTAAGCGAGCACAGGATATCAAAGTCACGTCTTGTTCAATCAGCTTATGTAACTAGCGTGCATCAAGAGGGTGGAGAAGAAGAGATCCCAAAATTCTGGTCGGCAGGGCCTGAGCTACCACAACGTAATTGCCATGTTTTTTGTTTTAATACAAGTCTTGATTAGTGGAACAACATAGTCCTGAACCGGACTGTATAGATGAGTACGAACCAGGCTTGCATCCAAAACCTTACTGAGCAAAAATCCCTAGGTTGTTACTTCACGCATCCTACCCGCAGACGATGTTGGTCACGTATGTATGATTGTTTGATACCATGACTACTGCGACTATGTTTGAACCTGTGAAATCGAACAAGCAATTTACTAACACATTCAGTACAAATCTTCAGCAAGAAGACGGAGAATCCGTTGAACCTAGGGACGGCAGTATATATATCCTATCATTACAGGAAGTATTTGGTTCTTGCAGGAAACATATATAATGATATATATAATGACGTATGTAATTACAAGAAGCAATTTCCCTCATCTCCTGATGAAGGCAGCCCTATCCGCCCATCACCTACTCTGTTCGGTTTACGATGCAAGTTGTGTACGGTTCCATTTTCAAGATCATATTTTATTTTCACAATGACTACAATAAAGCCCATCCATGTGCAAGAATTGGCTCCGCAACTGTTACTTCGTGGTATTCATGGTGATTGCATCAAAGCCGATAACGCAATATTTTCCACTTCCATTCGACTAAAGTTCTCAAAGTTATTTCTGTTCATAATTCACATATTACCATTGGAATATGCGTAATCGTTGACTGCGGGAGACAGGGATTTCACTGGAATCTATTATGGTTATCTGGCCCAGGTGAACTACGAAACACAGACCTCCATTCACTCACCATTTATTAATTCCTTCGGGTTTGTGCCGAATGTGTAGGTGAAACAATGGATCGTACAACTCAGGCCTGTAGTGAGGATACACAAACGCTGGTGTTTCTTGGAAATTTTTACTATGACAGATATGTGCAAGTATGCACAACCTTCTGTTGTGTAAAGAAACACGAACCCTAATTATTTGGTGGAAATTCCTTCGTTTCAAAAACCTGGAGCATCTTCACCTCTTCACATTTCAGTTTCCTTGGCGCAATTTTCTTGAAGACATTCTGTTCTTCACTTAAAAAATAACTGGTGTATTTTGCCAAGTCTGCGCTAGCCGAACTAACATATCTTTCTGTCTCTGAACATCTTCCAAAACACCAGTCATGCTTAGTGCTTCCTCTTGCATTATACCTTTAATACAATGAAGCCGTGGAAATGGTTCAGACTAAAAGTCTCGGTTTAGTGATTTTGTTAAAGACTTTTTCATTAAACTGAATGTAAGTTCTAGCCTGATATTGCTCAAGCAGAGAAGGCATAATAGACCGTGAAACGCAGTATACAAGGTATACGTGTATATACATTCGTTCATTCGACACGTGGATATAGACTGTCACTACGTCAGCAGCGCTGATGCTGTAACGAAAGGCGTGTGATGACAGACGGACAGGCGAACGCGGTGAGCGGTAGAACAATCTCATTCCGACAGATTTCTTTGTTTGGTAGCGGGTCCTAGTGTGGATTTGAAACGCCACAATAATTCATTCACTATTCAATGTATGCTTTTTTGGATATTTTATATATGCTGCCTGAGATGCCGACATTTTCATTGATAAACCACATATATATATATATATATATGTATATTTGTAGAACCTATAGATGTCGACTCTATGTCGCCCAGTTGTAATCAAATTTGAGTCCATGTTTGTGGCGTTCGCTTTGTTGCACTTGTAACTTTGCTATCTGAACCAGTCGGTTTTTCCCGCGACCACTAGGTCTACTATAAAACCTCTGTATTTGCCTATTCGTTACCTGAGTACCTTTCGCCACAACTCAGCAGCATATCGATACGTTTCTTCTTGTAATATCTGGGCAAGCACAGGATCAATTATTACTCGACAGCACCCAGACCTTTTCATTGCCGATGTACATTTTTCGAGAGATGTCACCGTTCTTCTTTTCATTATCGCGACTGTTCTTTTTTGTAGCAACCCAATTTGCCTTCTGTCGAGTTCATACTTGTCTGCGAGTTGGTGTTGATTCGGTCAACAATCAATTCCTTTTGGTAATGTCACTTAAGAGAACAGTATCAGTTTCATACATGCTGTGCGACTTTGCATGTGAGTAGATGTTTTAGGTGAACTACTTTCCTTTCCACGAAATCTCACCGTTACCCATGAAGGACAGTTAACTACGTCGCTGTTTTCCTAAATATTCCAAGTTTTATACGCTCAGTCGGTACGCTTCAGATGTCCTTTAATCGGATAACCATATGGGGCGAGCAGCATTTATAGGTATGTACACTTATACTCATGGTTTACAGACGTGGTTTACTGCGAACAGATTTTCATTGAGTGAGAAAGACATGAAGGGATTACCACCAAGGAACTCAAGGTGGCCAGACAATAACATGGTCACAGGCCATGACCGTGCCGCTGAGCAAGGTTGGTAGATGCAATCTACCAGGCTGACGAGGTCGTGACCATCCGCACCGCTGATTAGAAACTCTGTATGATATGACTGTGTCTCAGTCAGTGGCTGGCCTGTATCTGCTGTCTTGTTGGTTCTTCCTTTTCATGAAATCCCGCTGTTATTGATTTTTTTAAAGTTCTTTGCCCTTTGCTCCATTTAACATTTATGCTTATTTATTGATCTGCAAATTCGTGGACCACTGTGAAGAACAACAACTTCCCGAGCCATTGTGTCCACGAGTAGTGTTCAGAGCCAAAAATGATTGATTGATTGATTAGGGAACGTTTTGTTCGCGAATGCGTATGTGAAAGTTGTTTTGAAACTTTACAAGGAGTGAGTAGCTAGCCCTTAATGTTAGTTATTGCCGAAGAAACGGGTAATTAACTGTCTTCCATACATGCGAGATCATATTAATAACGATTCAAGTTGGAAGCTGAGATCTGTTATTGACTGCCTTTGTCCTTCGGCCCATTTATTTCAGTTACTGTCTACCAGCTGGATTACCCTTCATTGTCTGACGACGCATTTTGAAAGGACGTTCTCAATTGTTTGTAAGCAAGTGGTTGTGTGGTTTTGCTGGCTGCCTCCAAGCGTGCAGCATAGGCCAGTTTCTTCTTGAATGTTTTCGATACAATGGCGGTTAGAAGAAATATTTTGAACCCGAAACAGAAATTATTGCCACTTCATACCGTTTAATGACAAACCAAGTCGAATAACGTGACCGAAAATAGATCGTCTCTATATTTCTGTCAGAGAGTTTACTGACAAGAAGTTCTTTGCGGTTGACTGTCGTGGCTAGCGAAATCGGGAACGGATGCTATCAATCGTATGACGGCTAAACCCATTTTACATGAACAAATAGTCCTATCAACTTACATTTTGTTTGCATCATCAGCAATGAATGCAATAATTCCCGAAAGCTGTCCACGTTTGGAGACGCGGAAGTATAGTTTACATTCTTCAGTGCGACCCGGAAGCACTTCAAATCTGTTTTCATTAACGTGTTGTTGTGGCAACCACGTGAGTGTATTTGGTGGAAAGTCGGTTTCAAGACGATATATTTGCTTTTTGGAAGTTGGGTTCGGAACTTTTACAGTGAATGGATGCAGCTGTATCAAGTGTTTTTGAGTTGACCGTTTCTCGTTTGAATCACTGTCAAGCTCGAGTTTACAGCCTCCGACTTTGCATTTCAACTTGATTTGTCCAGATGACAGAGGTTTTAGTCCTGTACCATTTAAGATGAAAATATGTTTGCTCCCGTCTGTTGTGTTCACAAGCTCCAAACCTGCCTACATTGGTTAAGTAGAAAGTACGTGAATCAATGTATTATTGTCACTAAGAACCAAGTAAAATGTACACTCTATGATCTTTGAATTGTCACAGAAGGGTAAATACAAATCCGATAGAAAAGAAAAAAAGAAACTTAAGTTTTCCGTCGAACTACTCAAACCTAATTTGCTGCGGATTATATTCTAAATGCTGTCTGAAACACAAGATGAGCAAGCAAATGTACCGGATAAACCATCCACGCATATTTTAGTGATATTTCGCAATGAATTATATTGGACTGACTGGTAGATTTAGTAAAAACTAATCAGGAAATATCGTTCAGATCGGCTGGGATCCAAAATATTACAGTACAGCACCGGTACGAACGTGAACATAGTCCGAGTCTACAAAGTTAGGGTCAACTTGCGCCGATTTGTCTAACAAATTAAGATAACTACCGCCGAATCGATCGCCATTAGACCGCATCTTTCAGTTTGTGGTTCATGCATAACTCACATAAAATCTTTCACTGTTGTCGTCGTAGATCAGACTATCGAATCCTATCCTCGAATCATACATTTTCCATTTTCTGTCCAATTTTGTGGCTCCTCCTACCATTCCACACTATTTTGCACCAGTTTGTTGAGTATCAACTCTTCACACAGTTGTTGCACACATCGTACGACCTGAGTAAACTGTCTCAGTCATAATCTATAAAGTGCTGGATGACGACGAGCAAGCGAAAAAAATTGTGTGACACTGAAACATTTGAGTTACCGTCAATATTTTGAACAGATGAATAAATAGATGCGGAGATGTAAATTACATGCTGCTACTCCGAAAAAAAAAAACTCATCTGATTTGCGCAACCACATTTCTTTATTTGCTTTTAATGAAGGAAGCAATCGTTTTAAAGTAGAACAAACGATGATACTAAGTTAGGATTTTAACCTATGATTGATAACTGGCTTACGATGGATGACTGAGTGTACCAAGCTCGCTCAACATCACTTGTTATTGAATAGATCTATATAGCTGTCAGTCAATTTTCTATGGAATACTTAGCATTGCTATCGAGCAGTCCTTCTCGCTCACCTGTAAAAATGATGCGATAACAGCAGGAAGACTGATAGGCACAAAGGTAGGGATAATCTCTTGTCATATCAGTACTGAACATAGTGATAATAAACAGACCAATCAGCAGATCGATACGCGGGAATTTAAGATTGGTTGTGACAAACAAGTCAACTCCTACGGAATGTCCATAATGGTCCGCCTTACTTTTATATCCGTTTCACGTCTAGCCAAAAAGGTGACTGTATAATTTGTTGTACATCCGGCTGGGGCGTGAATCTTGCTCGGGCCAGAAAACCAAGCAGCAGCCCCGGTGAAGTAAGCTTCCAGGTCCCAATCATAAGAAGACTTGTTCACAATTGGCACTGGTTGTGTGATCGATTGGTTAAGCGGGGCCGAGAAGTTCAAGGTAATCTGCAAGGTGTCCGGCACTCCTACGCATTCTAGACAATAAACACGAATGTCCTCCGATCGCTGCACTATTAACTTTGCGGGAAACAGTCCAGCGCGGCGAAGGTTAATTGTGACATTAACTGGGAAACAGGAAATTCCAGCTACAGTCAAAATAAATAATGGATTGATTTCTAAGTTGGAGTCATGTGCACAAGGGAAAAACATGTCACTTTGACACGAGCATGCGAAATGGTTGTCAAATACAGACTAGCAATACTTAGATATACATAATAGAAAAATCGTCCATAAGTCTCCTGACTTCAGTTCAACCGTTCGAAGTATTCAAAGTAAGCGGAGTAAGTCAAGCATGAAACTGTCTCTTGCTGTACTAAATAGCTGTTGATACTTAAATGTTACTGTCAAACTTACAATAGGTGTAACACTGCTACCGTTGTGCGAGATTGTCGCATAAGCACAGTGAGTCGAGACGACACAGTGAAGACAGCGTTGCAACCCAGACTTGGCAATCAGTTCTACGTATATCATTTGAAAGGGAAACGGTGCTATTAACAAATACGAGCCTGCAGTCCTCAAACAAGGCTAAATTATAACTATATGTGAACGCTGATGAACTCAGGGAGAATGTCAGAAACAATGATATCCATTTATGTGTTAATCACTGTAGTCGGTTCGAACCAATATATCTTGGGGAAAATACGTCTGGAGACAACTCACCTCATTGTCTAATTACCCTGAGAATTGTAGCGGCTGCGGAGATCTACGAAACTTAATCGGGACGCTGTGAACTGCATGTACAATAAAACACCTATTTTGACACTGTTAGACTGATATTGTATGCAAACGCGTACCACTCAGAGCGTAACTTAGTCCAGTGCGTTTTCTGTTCGGCTAACTGGTTTCGTCTATGTATCAGTCAGTATTCAAAGGAACCTTGTGTAAATGGGTAGGAAAGTTTGCGTCATTTTCATTTTTTCCCCAAAAGTGATTACTACAGCATCGTAGGAGTTTGAGTGACCTCATCCAAAACTGACTTTCGATGCGTTTGACCGTACATGTTCCCAAATTACTCTGTTGAACCTGTCATGTACGCAGTCAGGTCAATCACCTTTCTAACACGTCTTAACCAATAGGTAACGTACCCTGACATTGCTATCCATTTGACAAGCATTTCAAAGGCTAATGTGTATTGGACTAAAGCCCAGCACAGTGTCATCCACGCATTATCTTGTTAAATTTTGGACATGACTCTTGATCACGAACGTTGCCACAACAACTACTCAGGTTTTTCCACGCATGTCTACGCGACCTATCATGGGAGTTACAATCCACAGCATGCTAAACAACACATCTTATCTTAATGTTATCACGCCAGCCGAACAATAAATGGTCCTACGGTGAGGGTCTCGGACACCAAGGCTTGTAAATCATTTTATCCAGCAGTCGAACCATAAGTCAAGGAGTACTCCCACATCAACTCATCCGTACGCAACACCCCGCAAGCTCCCACTGGTTCAATCAATGATCCACAAAAATCCAACCCTTTCACTGTACTCTCGAGATTTTGATGAGTACAAACATTTTGTTATCTAGCTTTGTTATTCACACATGTTCGGTACATTGCCATCTACGTGTCATATACGTATGTTTATTCGCGTTATTCACCTTCTGATTGCATAGAATTATGATTCAGTTTCACGGAAACCATTGATCTCAAAACGACTTAGGTTGGGAACAAACTGCCTCCACAACGATTGTCTGAGGTGAGCTGGGTTGTCACCTCATCTACACAATCTGAACATGTTAATGAATGTTTACTTTGAATGCTGTAGATTGACGGTGCACTCCTTTTAAACATGATTTCTTGAAAGTGGAATTGTGTAACCATAAACGTCATCTACAATTCAGCGAACCTTCCGCTTTCTGACAGAAATAACCGCAAAAACGGTAACAAATTAACTTGACTGATGTGGGTAATTTAATGCCTAGCAGTAAGTATAGTGTCTATCGCACACGTTTAACACAAACACACTAGTCGAAATATTGGTTCACACTCTTCCACTGGGCTACTGGGGTAAAATACGGGGTAGGTAGAACTGATATACACTTAACAGAGAGGTGCACAAACAGAAGTGTAAAATCTAGTCTTTGGTGTCAATTTGAGATAAGTGTTTAGTGCATGTTTTGCGAAGCTTACCTGACCGATAGTGGAGAAGTCTGTAGGCACCTTTTTCGTGAGCGTTGAGGCAAATGGAAACAACTTAGAGAAGTCCCTTGACAACAGACAGAAATGTTTGCGTAAGAGGCTCCGTAAAATGAATTAGCTTTCTGCAAGTCAGGTAATCTTGACCGTGGAGTAGTGAGCAAACGTGTTGATATATAGCTCAAGCAAATCGCTTGAAAGATTGAGAGTACTTAACCAAAATTTGAAGCGACGGTCGAAGTGACAACAGCTTAACGATAACAGACACCATTAAACCTGAGCCTCACTGTCAAATGTGATCGTCTTAGCAACACTGAAATAGGAACTACAGTCTTATTTCCCACCAAGTTTGTTATACATGTTGGTGAAATCATGTTTTGTTTACCAACAGGCATTAAAACGGCCTTTTGTTTTAACTACCTACTGATATTTTTCGATCGTAAAAATGAATTCTGGTAAAAGTTGAGCATCAGTTTTTTAAAAAACCTTTATACCTAAAGGATATCTTGTTTGAAGCTTATGGGTATCAGACCTATTCAGAAGAATTAGGATGCTGGATTTAAGCGGAACTGATTATCAATTGAAAGTAATGAATGCGGTGGCCGAATGGAGAAGGCAACGACACTCAAGAGTTTGTGCTGTGGTGGAAGAGCTAACATAGGAGAAGTAGGAGATTGAAAGTTATCAATGCAGTGACGGAATGGGAGAAATTGTTCTGACCGTAAAGGACGCTTTGTCTGCAACAGGATGACGACACGCAAAAGTTTGTGCTGTTGTGGAAGAGCTAACCTAGAAGAAATAGAAGACTCGTAACGGTACCTAGTGCAGCGTTGCAGCCATCCCCTACCAAAAACTGCATTACAAATTTCTGCGCTCGATGGGTACCCAGCTTACTGATTTACAGTTGAAATAAAAATCGAGTGGATTGCCGTATCGAGTAAATGCGAGTCTATAAGAAGAATACCGTTAACATTTACGCGTGGACGGTAACAGGGGATGAGATGTGACCTCAGTACCTAGAAACCAAATAGGAATCAATGCAGTGAAAGCACTGGGTTTTGCTGCCAGCAAAAATAGATAATAGTTCACGCAAAAAGTTCATATCGATGTTTTCTTGGAACTTTCGATAGTTGCTTATAGGCTGTATAAACCTCGTATAAATATTCGATATTACACAACAGTTCTGAACTGAGTGCTGGATTTCTTCAGAGAAAAATGTTTGTGAAACTAGGCGTTACAGGAAAATGCGACTTCGAATGCCAACCTTGTTGCTTATCTTGTCACGTGGAACTTCGTTTGCAACAATTGAACAGTCCACCGCAGTTGCCATATTTATTTAAGTTTATCTCTTCCTGTTTTGAATTACGAGAAATATGAGGTGCGTGAGAAAGGTTTGCAGACGATGGTATTCTTAAATCTACTACCGAAGTGTGGTTTAGATTTAGAAAGGAAAGCTATTTTTGAACGGCAACCACGAATTGGGAGACTGACGGTCAAGACACATTCATGTTGGTGAGATGTATGCTAACAATTTATACTAGTTTATTTTTACCACTAATACAATGGGGTTCAGTCTTCATCTTTTCGACATCCCGTATTGTTGAACGGTCTGACAGAATTTCGCACGCAAAGTATTCATATTAGTCAGCCAAAGTGAAACTCATTTCTTCTTCCAAATGTGAACGATTTGATCGGTTGTTCTCAAAAGATGTTAGCCCGAATCCTACTGGCACTGATGATCATTGCCGATCAGACATCACCTAGAATGTCTGTCACTCTGAAAGTCTAGTTGTTGGGGATGGTCTATTTTATCCGAAAATGGTTTAGTTTGCGAGATCCATTAGAAAAATATTTTGTGATTTCGAAGTTCATCTCTTCGTACTGTGACCTGCCCAAACACAATTTCGACGCAAGTTTCTTCTCCGTCTCTGACTAGCCCATTCCACTTATACTGCACCCAGTAAGGTAGGATACTTCAAGGTCAATAAGAGTCTATATATATACAGACGCTGGTCTGCTATGTTACCCTTAGTTTGAGAGCAAATAAATTCTCGGCTGAAGGTCAAGGTCATCTGTGTTAATCTGGAGTTCTACGTATTCTTACGCTGTATGTTATATGTTGGTGATTCATCAAATCGTGTGCTAGCCGTTTTGAGTTATTGTTGGGCACGCGGACTGTAACATTGTCTTATTGAGAATTATGGATCTACGAGATCATCAGGCGCACCATACTGTGTTTCCTATGAGATGGCTGGAAAAGAGGAGTATTGTCCACATGGGATTAAGTCGGAGAATTCGGAGTTTGTGGTCCGCTGTGGCCTACAATGGATGACAGGAACAGCGTGGTAGTTAGCACTTACGAAATTCACAAATAAGCGAATAGGAACTTAAGTACTTAACTGTCATCCAATATATTCCACTCCTGAGCTTTACTCAACGATGCGAAGCTTGGATCTGGCATCCTCCATTGAAGCAGACTAATCGGTTGACTGAACTGCAACCAAAAATAGAAACCAAATTGGAGTTGTGCGCATAGAATCTGAAAAATCATATAGCAACTTCTGATTGGTTGTAGTCTTTTAGGTTTGACCAGGTTTTTGCTCAAAGCTGATGTATCTTTGTTTCCCACTTAGTTAACGTGGTGTATATCATACGAACATAGGAATGTCCTTTTCAGTTCTCTGTCAGTTAGTTAGGCTCCTTGTACTTTATCTTAAGTTCTGGGCTGGTCGCGATCAAAGTCGTGCCGCAACTGTCCCATCTGACACTCAGTGGAAAGCTAGGGGAACTAGATTCTACCGGGCTGAAACACAGTAACGACGAGAAAAGGGATTTGCAAGTCGACAACAGTTTAAGAGAACTTGGTTGCGTCCAACCCCAGAACAAGGAAACTAAACACTGATCAATCAAAGGGGACGGTCTGTAGTGCGATGATACTAGATCTGCTTGTGGCTACTGATTTCAGGTTAACGGTTAGAAAGTTACAAACAATTCTGCCCAGGATAAGCAGAAGTGCCCATCTGGACCTAACATGCATAGTTAAACAAACCGGGCCCGTTTTATCGCATACAGGAGTTCTGAACGGCCACGACAGACTGTCTTTCACACTGTGCTCAGGTTGTGTGAGGTGCTTAAGATTTTCAGAAATAGTTTGAACCAGGTACAACTTTCGCCCATTTGCGTGAAGATCCCTATCTCTTTCTTGTTGTACTTTCTTGAAGCCCTACCATTTAACCTGTCGTACACGATCTTTTATAATACTTTAAAGACCCTCTGAGAGATTCTGAGTGACCAGTTGTTTGAATACGATGGGCCGTTGAGTTTCCTAAATAATATAAGATATTCACTGTCATGCTGCGAACTTAGTTATACGTAGACTGGGTATTCTCAAACTTACAGGGTGGTAATCAAAGTGCTCGAGGTTAGAACCACTGACCTTAATCAACACACAATGCATTTCAATAATCGCCTGGGCTTTTGAGGCTGATTTGGACTGGAGACATAACATTAACGCACGGTGGCATATTCCAAGCGTGTGTGTTAACCAACTGGGCAATGAACTGGAGCATAGGAGAAAGCATAGATGGAGACCTGTGTAACCTAGGTCATCGTGTGAGGGCAGGACAGAAGTATCACGAAAGCGCAGGCGACCACTGAACCACACTGTAAGTACTGTAATTTTCACCGAATTGTCTCGAGATACTTCACTACTAGTGAGCTCACAGTCACGGTCTCAACTTATCCTTCCGACACCATGGTACAAGCTAAAATCCCATAGATAGACGGAATAATAAGCGTTTGGAAGCGTTGAGATGTTTACGTTTTCCTTCAAAGCTCTTATACTCATTTTTCTTAAATACTGTGTGCAGTCTTCTTTTAACATTTAACGATCATCTCGTACATATTTATGCGAATCCCCCAAACTGGCCTCACGTGGTATAATGTGTTTCTACAATAAACGCCCCTCAGAAAGAGCCACTGAGATGTGACACATTCAGAATCACTTTACAAGTACTTTAGTTCGCGTAGTAAATCTCCCTGTCAAATCTCGTCTATTGTTGTTCAGTCTGCAAGGAATCTGTGGTTGGCAGAAGACAATAGTCGAGGGTTATCCATTGGGGTTAACATGATTATTACTATTTCTCCTCTCTGGAGACGATTGAGAAATCAGAGCATTACCCACAAACGAATCTAGCTGAGCGTTCACATGTGATAATGAGGTCTTGCCTAATGTGAGATCAATTGCGCAGTGGTTAACACGGTTGCCTCGTGAAAGCATGGCCGGAGTTCTATTCTCGGTCGTTGCAAGAATATGCACTATTGCTGAGATGTAATGAGAGTGAAGCTCGAGTCCAATACTTCATTTCGAAAGGGACCGACTGGGTATTTTGTGGTAATGCGACAGCTGTGATCATTTGTTGGTGATGTTCAATATATTTGAAAAAAAAACAAAAATCCCCTTTTACTCATCAGTATTCTACTTGAATCACTCGTAGAGAACTTATCTATTCATGAAACATCACCAATAAAGGATCCCACCATTCAACTTAGATTCGATTTACGAGTCACAACGAATAAGATCAGATATATGGTGCTCGTATCGTGGACTGTACGGTCCTTAGGTTTCTTTACCGGGCTAGGTTTTAAGGGTAGTTCCCATTTGGCGTACAATAAATTTCTCGCCCATTGCTCTTCTGAGAGCTGTGGTAACTACTCCCATTTCATATTCGGGTGATATAAGATCACCATTTTTAACAGTCCGATTTACTTTTTCACAGAAGAGATTGCAATTCGCCGTTCAGCCTACTGATTAAAACCTCGGATGAAAATTTCACTCGCATTTCTCGGACTTTTTCAAGTTAGCCTCCATGTTATATTGTGATCACTGACGTACAAGCAAATCGCTAGTTGTAGCTGATTTTACACTGGTTCAACTCGCCGTCAAAAATTGTCTTTCACTGTCCTGGTCTCAGTGGAACTGAAGCAGACATGACACAACATCAATAAATAGATATATTTGTGGGCCAGCTTACTCAGCAAGGGTATTAAACTGGATAACTTTACAGCTTTCTGGCACAGTAAAATGGCAAGTAATTTGCTATATCATGTCAACATGATGCTCGGACATCATTTAAACGTTCAGATCGGTGTACCCACTCAGTGCTGAGAATATATCTGAGGACAGGGTCGGGCTTGAATGGAAGGACATAGAAGTGGATACATTATCATTGTTCAGCTGATTTCCTCCAGTTTCAAGTCAGATTGGTGTGCGTGCTAACAGATGACTATTGTATCTGAATCATAAATTACGGTCAGTCTGAACCACGTGACTGTTTAAAAGATTAAGCAGACAGGATAGACGAACTTACTTGACTCAATCATTTCATTCGACAGCTCCACTGTTGATGGAACGGTAATGTATGAGGAGTCCACAGTTACAGTGAACACCAAACGTTTGAAAGTACGTTTTGATCGCTGTCACATGAAATAGGAAATAACAAAAATGTATGATTGCTAAAGCAACTTGAAAATAAACCTGAACTTTTGATTGCTCAAGGTTAAACACAACTCATTCCATTACAGTTTCCACACTGGAATAAACTTTCAGCCAGCCCACTTAAAAACATTAGATATGCGAATTGATTTGTCTGATCCACTGCTGATGTTCCCCCTAAGGTAAACTATACAGCCATCTAATATTTCTTACGTAGTTCTACCAAAGGTAAGTCGCAGAATGCTTACTTCCACGCTTGATTATCAACTCACTACACTTCATAATGTAAGAAGGTATTTGACGTTCTCTTATTGTTAGGTAACTATTGAAGAAAGGTGCAATAGTTGTCATGACAAAATCTTAAAACCATTATGCTTTGGAAGGCCACACTAATACTAGATATCGACCTGCTTCCGGATCACGTACCTTAGATTGAACGAGACTGAAACAAAAAAGATCACAGCAGCCAGAAGTCGAAAGCCTGACTGAAAGTAATTTGTGCCAGGCAAATCAAGGTAACACGTATGGACGATATTGTTTATTATCTGGGAATTATTGGCAATGAACAGAACACGCTCTCCAAGTGGTCAAATAGAACCCCAGTATACATCAACAACTCGTAATAACGTGATTGGTCCAACCAGTCGGCAACCCTGATCTATCACCGGACTATACTCCTGAATTGTGGCCTGAACGGCTCTGGCGTTCACTAAATCACAACAGTGATCAAACGACTGCGCCTTACTTTTGATTTTCACGGACATACACTCACGACCTTCAGTTTGGTCTAAGCAAGCTGAATGGTAAATCTTTCTTGGTTGAAATCAGTGCTCGTGCTAGACGTCTTCTTAGGACAATACAGGAGATATTACAGCACTGTTTCTGCTTGAAGTATAGAGGAATGAAAGGTCCAGCTTCAGCCGTTAGTAGTATATTCTGGGACGTTTAAATTGGGTCGGGAACCATATATTTTGAAGAGAGCAGTAGGAATGAGACTGTTGGATGCGACTGACCCAGTTAACTGGACGCGGTACGGGTGTGGCCTTTATATGTGTGAAATGTGACACGATAAGGAGAAGGGAGGTTGGAGAACAATGGTTTTTTGGGATATTTTAATCGATGGATGAATGAATTAGTTATTCTGGATGCGGGGCAAACTAGCGATTCTTATGCCGACATCTGATGAATTTTCACAGCTGTGTGTCACGCCATATGAGCATGGGATGAATAGTTGCGACACAGGGAAAGCGAAACTGCATAAGCCCGAGGATACATATCAAAACCAGCAGGCGCGCATGAGTTGAACTTGAGTTGTTTAACGAAGCGTCTTGCCATGTTGTTGGCGCTGTATTAGTTTTCGTTTGTGTAAGTCGGGTGCGTGGCTTACTTGGCCTTTGGCTCATGCTCTCATGCTCATGCATTTCCATGTTGCTGAAACCCTTAATTTGGAAGTACGCCATCACCCGGTGTCTCCACGTCGCCCCAAAAGTTGGTCCGCATGTGTAACGGACGTTCAGAGTGGGAACAGCTGGCTTGTATTTCACATATACATATGGCTATTACTTCGTAAAATACTCGTTATCCTGAGTTAGTCTCACTGGAGAATATGTTCAACATCCATGCTCAAAGATTCCAGAAGTTACAGCCACATAATGGAGTATAGAAACGCATAGTGAGAGGGAATTGGATAAGTTAGGTCAAACTATACTTAAATCTATTGAGAACGACATATCGGAATAATGTAATGTCCTGAAACATAACTAAAAATAACAAACGTCTGTCTAGCTTACAGCGATAGATCACCAATGGAAACGATCTCGCTGTTTCGTTGTGGTCACTTCTGCGACATTCCGCATTAACTCACCAAGATTGAACGGTTTCCAAATAACCGTTCGCTAATGTGACGTCTGTGGACCTGTCAGCTAAGTATAAAAACCGAACACCCTGCGTCTTAGTGCAATAAAACACTGCAAAATATTGCCTTGTATTTTTGTCACAGTATGCACACATATAAATTAGGGCATTTTTATAATGAACCTTCGCCTATTAGAGCAAGTATCTAGAAAATATCAGGCTTAAGAACAAGCGGATAAGTGTCTGGACTACAGTTTTAACGCTTATTCATACAAGGCGCTAGGTGTATACGTGACGACAATGTCGTGCACAGGGAACACGACATAAGGTGGGATTCTGCAGGAGAATCTGGACGTATCAGCACTGTCCGGCTGGGTTTTCAGTCCTATCAACTTTTAAATACCGATTTATTGTCATTCATGATGCACCCTAAATTGTAAGCATTAAAAGACCACCGATTTTACATGCGAACGGGGTGTGAAAAATTTCGGCTCAGTCAAACTCAATCTGCCTTTAACCTACACCTCAGTGTTTAGAAAAGCTAATCTGGTACTTGGATTACTTACTAGTTTATCCAGAACGTTTTAACTACGAGCTTTCCGTTGAAATTTAACTCATTAATATTAACGCACTCCGAGTGATTTATTCGAGCCCGTCGGCTGTGTCTATTGAAAGACATTTATTTAATCATAATAGCTGCAAAAACAATCACAACACTCCTTTCACCGTTGCATCGAGATCGAAGACACACTGGAATAAACTGCTGTATATCAATGGCGCGTTCTGGATAACGGAACTTTGACACACAGATTCTTCCACCATTCACAATCCCCGTTATTAAAATCAGTAGCTAAGTAGTAACTACCTGAAGCAACAATACTGAATGGTAATGTGGTTTGTAGGCGACACTCATTCGTAGCCAGGCTGTATGGAATGGGGAACAGCCGTTCTAAGTTTGTTCTGAATGCATCAGCAGATGCTGTTTTCAAACGCAGGCTCGACAACTGCGTTTAAAAAAGCAATCCTATTGGTCGGAAATGTGATTTCTAGAATCGAGCCTCTGAATGGAAATTACGCTTGTTCCGTCATAAGTACAACTAATAGGCGGTGACTAGTTGGTGGTCGGCTACGATTGAATTTAGTGTCTGTTTTTGAATACTATTTTCGTTTCCCCCTAGATGTTCGTTTCATGCGCACCATAACAGCGGTCGATGTTCTGGATCTGTTCCATCAAAACTCTTGTACACTCTGTAGATCACTATAAGTGAATCGGTCAATACATAATCATATGTATATAAACAATTCCAGCTTCAATTATTTGGGATTCCTTCTGTGAATCTTACGATTTAGGTAATTATTGTAGAAGATATAAAGATTAGTCGATTAGTAGATCGATTTCAAATCAAACTGAGACGTCCTGTCGACAGATTTAGTTATAGAAGACACCTAGCTGAAAATTCTTCGGCATATGAACCAGCAACAGAAGAAACATGCTGTCATGTGGCAAGCGCTTAGCTAGCTGAACTGCCTAAAGTTAACAGATCTGCCACGTTACCTATCAGCGTCGATTGTTTGAAAACTCCTGCCTGGAAAGTTTCTCTTCTGAGTCATCTTTTGGCTTTCGTATGACTGAATACGAAATGTGTGATTCCTCGGTATGGCTACGTAACTCAGTTGTTAGACAACTTTCCTTGTAAGGGCCCCGTTGTTCTTGATTCAAGTTCGCGTCTAGCCGAAGCCCAGCTAATTTTACAATTGTTCGGACTCTTAAAATGATGAAATTTGAGGGGGTGAACAGACTAAGGCTTTTACTTATTTGGTTATCAGTCCATCTGCAACTTTTCTAGAGAAGATATCAAATTCACCATCATTTTCCTACGTCCGATTGATCTTCAACTCCCTGAAGTCTTATTTTCGTGGACTGTCTGCTAGTAATCAGAACACTGCGTCTGGTATATCTAGTAAACGTGTCTATAACCAGTGACAATCGGGATTGGTCAGTGGTTTCTTTTACTAGCAAACTGAACTCCTTTAATATAGGGTGTGACGCTAGTTATCTGCTTAAAAGAAACTTATAAGGTTGACTTCGTCCTTGTGTGGACATGTCAGGCAGAATGAACCTGAACGACATTCCTTCTGCCTTTTCGGCTTTAAAGCAATCGACTATGGGTTCTACGAGCTGCTTTTTCAATGAGGTAATAGGGATTACTGTTGCGAGCAATCTAACCAACACTCCACTGATTCGCATAGACCTAGACCAATTAAGTTTGTCATTGTACAGGGGTTGCGGTTACCAGGAGTTTTGACTTGCAATACTGTGAAGTTTATCGCTTATTCCATCCACTTTGAACATGCATGACAAGCGTGCAGATTTGCAAACAGAATTCGATCGATCTCACCGTACCGGTGATCAACTTTCACTCGTATGCTGTTTTACAGGTTTGGATTCATAAGACTTATTAAGTTTTATTTTGTGATGGTCATTTGATGGTCATGTTGAGTTAGTACTAGTTTGTTTATTGTGTTCCGCTGTTAATGCTGTCGGTACTGTTGGGCAAACTAAAACAACCCGACGCCTTCATAATCACTGTATGTAATATATAAATATGTATATATATATATATACTGTTACACATGTATGTATATACGTTGTATTGTATACCTGAATATCGCCTTTCGCTTAGTCGTTCATTTATTGAACTTACGTGAATTTTATTTTTTCCACTACTCAGTTTGTCTGAAGGTATTTTCGGGAGCGCCAATAACGTATCGGCCATTCTCAATAAATCTGGCGAATCCAACGTGTTGGCCAAACGGCGACGATGTAATTCAGTCGGCGACAAACGTAAACGAACTGCAATTCGGGTGGCGTCCTGAAGAGCATCGTTCACTTTCGGGATGAGTAACGTTTCGGAAACGCAACGCCCCACGGGAGCACGCAAATAAACTACGTTCGGATCACCGGATCGTCCAAAAGCTTTACAAAGGCATAATCAATGATGGAAATCAAATGGAACAGATCTGAGTAGGTATGAATCAAAGCTGGTTCTGGTAAAGTCAAACATATGGTAGATCGTGTGGTGATGATTTGGTTTTTTTTGAAAGGTAAGTAACAAAGCGATGGGAAAATTTTGATTGCCACATTTGACTTATCACAACTAAACTTTGTTAAGCCATTGTTTCAACCAAATGACTGAACCAGTAAGACTTATCAACAGAAAAACCACTTCGATCATATGGCTGTTCTGTGCACTTGTGATTGGCTCACTATCATCTGTCCATCAAGCTCCGGCTGTGTCGTGTATGTGTGTGTGTGCGTGTGTGTGGGTGTGTGTGGGTGTGTCTATACCTTTCTCCATACTGGTTTCTCCTTTAGGCGTTAGAACGTATCTTTCGTGTAAAGGCCTTTCGCTTTAGTGCAGTAGAATCTCTCCACTGTATCTTCAAGCCGTGGAAGTGGCTTATGATTGGTCTAGTGGACATATTTTACGGCCTTTTTGATTGCGACTGCACGCATTGGCTGCTGCGCTAGGACAATGTCCGAGAGAACACTTGAGTTGTGAAGGCCGTCATTTGGTCCAATCATTGGCTTGTGCTCTCTGCCCCCTCTGGGCTGGATTCTATACCCCGATTGGACCACATGACGGCCTTCACAACTCAAGTGTTCTCTCGGACATTGTCCTAGCGCAGCAGCCAATGCGTGCAGTCGCAATCAAAAAGGCCGCAAAATATGTCCACTAGACCAGTCATAAGCCAATTCCACAGCCTGAAGATACAGTGGAGAAATTCTACTGCACTAAAACGAAAGGCCTTTACACGAAAGATACATTTTTATGTCTGAAGGAGAAACCAGAATGAAAAAAGGTATAGATCTTGGTATGAGAAGAATGAAGTGCTTATTGTTTCTAAACTGGAACCAGGCAATAAAAACAAAAGCGCCACTTTCCGAAGTTGTCACCGACACTTCCCCGAACTGCTGTGCGCAATCAGGGACGACTAGTAGAAAAAGCAGGATGTGGAGATGCAAGGTTACGTATGGATTTCTGAGATTCCATCTAGGCAATGTTTGGCTCATCCGTCCAGTCAACTGAAGCACTGATTGACGAGGACTGAGTTTTACACACTCAACCGGAGGAAATCCAGAAAGTCTGGCACCAGTACTTTTACAGCCTACTGAATTGGCCTGCTACCATTGAATGGGTGACTGTGAATAGCCTGTCACCGTTTCTCATTGCTCTCGCCCCATATTTCTCAGAGTTGTAAGGGGCTACTGGATGACTACGAAATGGAAAGGTTGCAGGTAAGAATAGGTTGTCAGGCGAAACTCTGAGACAGGATGACCTAGTTTTTGAACTTGATTTGCTCTAATTGGTTCACTCCCTCAGTGAACAGGAAGTGGTCCCCTAAGAATCCAAGGATACTCTGATCATATCATTGTTTGAAGTCATGGGTAGCAAACAAAGCATGGACAGTTATTGGGGCATCAGTTTGGAAGTTTTGGACGCCAATGTTCCTAAGGTGCAGTGTGGACTTCGGGCGAGTCGCAGTACGATCGACATGATGTTCGCTGTTCAAGAAATCTAGGAGAAACACCGTGAACGTCACCACCTGCTGTATGCCATCTTTGTGGATTTCATCAAGGATTTTACGTTTGTGAGCCATGATACATTGTGGACGGTGGTTGGTAAATTTTGGTGTTCCGGTAAGTTCGTACATCTAATTAAAATGCTGCACGTGGGTATGAAGGTGAAAATGCAATCGTGTGGATCGACTTCTGCTGATTTTGACATTACCACTGGCATGAAGCGGGTTTGTATTCTGGATTCAACTATATTTAGATGACATTTGACCACAATTTTAACAGTTGTTCTTCAGAACTCCGAAGAATGTGTTGAAGGTGATTACTGCACGGATGGTAGCTTGCTAAATTGTAGACGTTTCAGCGCCCCAAGTAGACTGTGTAATTCGACACACAGGGAAGCGAAGCCTCAACGAATGACCACGGCTTTATCGACCGCAGCATCCACATTCGGTTTGGTGATAAAGAAAACAAGGTATTTTCTTTCTTACAGTCTTCCCTGGGCGGAGGTGCTTTTCCTAAATGTGCGCCCGAAATTCGCATCAACGAAGGCGATGTCCACTTCTGTTACTTAGGTAGCAGTTCGTCGACAGATTTGTCCGCGGGCGCGAGATGTGAGCTCGTGTGGCGAAGAATAACGTGGTTTTCGGACGTCTTGAAAGACGTTTCTGGAAGGTCTGCAGCTTGAAGAAGAAACACAGCTACATGTCTGCTGCTCAGTGAGGATGTACGAGCTGTTGTACGGCAGTGAAATTCGACTATTGTATCAACGGAATGTGTGGTATCTCGATAGCCATCTTCAGCAGTGTTTGAGATGAATCTTGGATATTCAGTGGTTAGACATAGTTCTGAACAGTGAGGTACTTTGGTGAGCAGACACGGATGGGACGGAAGCCATACAGGTGCACAATCAGTTTCGTTGGCTAGGACACTCACGTAGAATGGGCGTCGATTGTATCCCAAAGTAGCTATTATGTAGACAAGTGAAATCCTCGCGGTCAAAAACGGATATACCAGGATGTTATTCAGGTAGGTGTTTCGCGTTACAGTAGCGATTTTAGATCTTAAGAAGAAGTGACCTTCAACTGGAGGATCTGGAATAGTATATTTCGGACGGGCGTCCGAAGGTTCAGCGAAAAACAGTTACGCGGCCGAGTTACGCTCGAGGAGCAGTGACGCACACTGTGCATTTCCCTATCCCACTGATTTAGATACCAATCTGTCAGCGCGTTCTGCGACCGGGAAGCGCCCGTCCCATCGTGGAGTTCTAAGCTAAATTCTACATGTTAATCGATTGCTAACAGTGTCTGAGTGGTGAAATTGACGAATGCTGAAAAAAAAGTTGTTGTTTGTGCTGAACTTTTTGGACTTGAGTTTGCGTGACCAATTCAAGCACCGCCATTCAAAGAAGCGGAAACCGAAAGCTACGACGGTAATGCATTTAAAGCAGCGGTTTCTTGAAGGCAGTTTACTGAGCAAAGGAGAACAGTTGTCGACGAAAAAAAAATGGGAAAAATGACTAGATGGAAAATGCATTCTTTCTTTTTAAGCCGATGTGTTCAGGTGCGTAATTGGTGATTCACATTAGCCAAACATAAAAACATTATTGAATGTTATGTTCATGTGAGCGTCCATTCTGTCCAGGGAACACTTTCGTGGATGAACTATATTTTTCCTAATTTACATTGTCGCGATGTTATTTTCACTGGGCTCACTGTCAGCTTTAAATGATCTTATGGGTTTATCTCATATTGCTGTATATCTTCAGAGTCGTTCAAACTACATGATCAATACTAGCGCAGTGGGGTATATTATAGAAACTGAACTCCCAAAACTAAACATGGGTTTACGGTAGCTGGTCTTTTAGTAAAATCGAATCACCAAGCGTTACTGGACTGTTCTCTTTTATTCAGAAAACCGTACCAGTAGGATGCCGAAATCCACAGCGTGCGCCAAATTTGGGGTTGACCAAAGTCAAACATTGAAACGGATCACTGCGATTCGACCCAGCTATCGGCGAATGTTGTTAGTAAGCTGATCCGAACCCAGTGCGCGCTGCTCATGTGTTATCTCCTCTCGTTCTCTTCCTATTTCACCAAATTGACTGGTCACTTTTCATCGAGCGTTCGTATGTGTACATATCTATTTGAACAATTAACACTCTGCTTGGCTAACAGTATCTAGCACAAAATCGGTGGCATCTATCGCGCGATTCTAGCTTTTAACTATCTGGATGTCTGGTCAAACTATTCAGCCGGCCATTGTGTGTAGGTTATCTCATTAACACAGTTGGCAAGACAATGCGATTGGGTTGAATTTTTCGCTTTCATCAGATTATCAAGGCGGAATAATGTGATGAGTATGTAGTCCGTTAAGACTTCCCTGTTTGCTTCAGACATATTGATTCAGTGGGATATTCCAACAGAGGCAGTGTAAGTTCCTTTATCCGCACTGTTTGATCATATCATTGATACAGTTGTCTTTCTATCAATTAATTCTTCTAGTGTGATGGACGCGAGTATTCCAACACTCGGTGGAATATCTCAAAGCGGCGATGAGGCGTGTCCAAAGGCTCACAGCGGGCGGATTGTGGGCAACACGGGAGTCCGAAGGAACCTTCGCTTAACGAAATTGTTGGCCAGATCGAAGGTGCGATTATCACAGCACTCGATAAGATACCTCAACGCGACGGTAAGATGCTCAGAGTCCAGAGCGAGCGAATTACGGACAACACGGGCTACCGAACGAGCCTTCGCGCAACGAAGTCGGACGTACGGACGACGAATGGAAGGCAAAAAACCTCAACAGGAGACGTCAGCCGCACACACGCAAATCAGGCCGAAGTGTACATGACGTGTGAGTGAAAACCGCCGGTGTGTAGTGGGCTGCACCTCCGATATATAAACGCGAGCGCACGCGTGGTGTGGGAACGGGCGATTTGGAAAATAACGGTCGTACTTCATTGAGCGACTTTTTATTACATTGGTAACTTATTTTGTAACGCTCTAATGAAACGAATAAGTTTGTTCGTTATAGCTGGCATTATTAGTGCTGATGCTTCTCGCTCTGATGGTTTGTGGTTTGACGATTGCACGTTAGATGCACTGCTGAAATGCTGAGTCGGAATTCAATTATCGATTGTTAGTTTGCGGTGAATGTTAGTACGGAACGTTTTTCTCGTTTAAGATCAGCCGACAACCCATAACACTTATAGTTCTCTGATTCCATTGTGAATTTGGTGTTGCTGTGCTTGCGTTTCAGAAACTGGAGAGCAGCCATTTTTCGACTAGACATCATTACTACTAACGTATAATCTACATACCTTTCTGTTGTGTTCCTGTTTGGATGCAATCAACATTAAGTCTTACAAGAAATAACAGCGGTAAAGAGATCACGTGATGTCGTTTGATGTCATTTTACAGGCGGTCGCGTCGTTCTTAAGTGTGAACAAACGAGCCGCTGGCCTTTGAAGGCGCGACCAATCCGAACGCCGCTCGAGTCCTAACACTAGCGTGGGACACAACAGGCGGCCTTGATGCATATACAACACTTGCCCTTACCGGTGGATGGTTAGCAAAAGTAATCCGCGTTTGATCTTCAACATGATGTAGAAAAAGGTGGCATTTATCGGATAGTTTCAGGACGACACTAAAGTTGCAATAATCCCAATGCCATCTTGCGATTTGCCGAAAAAAATATCCTTGGCGTATGTGGAGTTTATGAGCTCCTGGCCTGGCTTTGTGGCTCAGCTTATAGAGCGCTTGCATCGTTCGAGCTTGTTGTTTCTGTTGTTGGTTCGAACCCAACCGAAGCCATGAGTGTTTACAATCGGATCTCGTCTAAACTATCAAATATGACAAGCTGCTTATTAGCAGTATTGGGAGTAGACTGGAACAACTTACTCAATTGGGAATGTGCAGTTAATCAAAGGTCACCCATAACCCGTTGTGAATGGAACTGGGATTGATCAATACCAGCCAATCAGAACAGCGATCAGCGACTAATTTGAGTTTGGCAGTGAAAGGATGGATATTAAAACAACTGGATTGCTCGAATGATGGTCACATACTATGATAGCCAAATGATCAATCAAAACGCAACACAACTGACGCCCGATAGCAATGAGTGGTGTAAATACTGTGATTGCTGTATAAAAAGGCATTGTCTTTGGATGATCCGAAGTAACTCAGTGCCACTCAGAACTCACTCGCTCTGAAATTTTTTGACGTGTCACACAAACACACCATATTTTTGTATACCCAAGAGGGATTCGGTCAATACAAACTGCTTCCGCCTTCAAATTATGCATGTAAATTATTCAACTCAGCATCAGAATTCAAGCATACGCTTGATGATCTTCACCCAACGAAAACCGATAATATGAGAGTTGGGACATCACACTGGCTTGCTAGTGATTAATTGCTTCATTAGTTCTGCTGAACCACAGTTTTGAGAAGAAACGCACATCAACTAAGCTTGTTTCCGATGTTTCATTCTCAGGCTAAATACAACACTGGGTGAATAATCCCAAATCGCCAGGAGCGGTTTAACATATATAGATGACATTTTTTGCAGGTACGGTCCCGATATATCATTCATAAGAGTAGTGTTAACTACTAACATAGTTTTATCGCGCTCATTTTCATCGGTGAAATCGGAGACAAACAACACGGCCTTATCCAGTAGGTGGCTCATCCTTATTACGTTCTAATGGAAAATATCCATTAAAGGTATACTGTTGAATCTGTTGAAGTTTGTCTGGTACGTTTGTCGTCTTTTGTCTGTTGTGGTGCGAAGCGATGAATCCGTTGAAGTATGTTTGATTTGTTTTTGGAAAGCCGATCTTTAAATTGCCTTTATTTGTTTTCGTTCTGGGAAGTAAGCGATCCTGACGAATTTTGGTACCATAACTACACACAACATGTTTGCTTTCTTCCTTTTTATAACTATCATTGCTTGTCTGTTAAAACTTCTTTCTTGGTATTGTTTGACAAGTTCTCATCCTCATCTCCATCTGATTGTTTTAATGAGCTCATTTTCTGTTGACTGGTGGCTGTTTGCGAACTCTGGTTTGGTTACTCCATTTTGAACGTCTTTGCTGTATACTTTGTGTATCCGGTTGATTTACATTTAAAATGAGATAGTACCTTAATTGTAATTTTATCAAACAGTAACGTATAAATTCCCATCCTTTCGATCGCCTTTTCTGACGTTTTTTGGACTTAGAAAATAGTCCCGTTAATCCGACCGTCTGAATAAGCGTTATTGAAATTGTCGAATATGCGTTACTGAGTGAATAATCCCAAATCGCCAGGAGCGGTTTAACATATACAGATGACTTTTTTTGCAGGTACGGTCCCGATATATCATTCATAAGAGTAGTGTTAACTACCAACATAGTTTTATCACGCTCATTTTCTATATGATTACGTCGAAAACCTTTAAAGTATATTTATGATATATATATATATATGCATGAATAAAACAAATAGTGCAG
>JTDE01021408.1:53505-68398 GCA_014338405.1 Paragonimus skrjabini miyazakii | reverse complement strand
ACTCCAGATCGGTCAATCTAGCGCCAGGAAGAAGCTCAACACCAAGCCAAAAAAATGGTCAGTTTGATAGACGGTTAGTCTTTTATGCACACATACGGACTGAACAAGGAAATGTTCTCCGCATTCAACACCCTTCGATGTCACCGGATGAAAGTGTTAAAACACAGACATCAATAGTCAAGTACCTGCAGATAGTTCACGTCCTGTATTCTGTGGCATCAGGCTTCTCAGCTGTATCCTTTATGGCGTGAACCTTGACTTTCAGTCAGATGTCTCAGATTAACAAATGCCTTCCTTATTTGAAAGATACGAGCTCCTGTTTCGTGTTCTAAATTTCCACTGCTGTTGATACAACGTTCTAAATACTGAAACTGGTCAACACACATAACTCCATGATCCACCCATAGGAATCATCCACTGTCTCATAATGGTTTCTTGTGCTGAGATGTTATTCCAGATTCGCGACTATGATATGCAATATTACAGGTGGTATTTATGCATACGTTTCAAGCAAGCGTCTTTGTGCTAATCTCGTGTCAATGTACGCATTGGTACGGATTGTAAAAAATCATTTCAGTTTACTGCCCAGGTAGCCCGAGAAATTGTTTGTTGATCACGGTCTTGGCGAAATTCGATAATTCAAAAGCATTGTCCTTGAAGTGCACAGCCAATCACGTTCAGAATCAAAAATGAAAACATCTGCGGGTACTGTTAAACCATCTCAGCTTGAAACGTTTGCCTTGATCAAAGATTCTTCTAAAATGTCTGGGAAGCTGACATATAACGCTTAAAGTGAACCCTTCCAGTCATTTTCCATCAAACGTAATCACAACCATCCGGACCGAGTCGTGATTACAAAAACAGATAAATTACCGACGATAAATCTGTTACTACTCGCCACAAGAAAACAAAGTGGAGTGATTATGATAAAGACAGTCAGAAGCATCATCAATCATTTTTAAAACCAAGCCCTCCACATCCAACTTCTGTACAAACAGGATTTGGAAGGAATTCAGAGGATGACCGTATAATGTTTATTATTCATGACTGATTCGAGTAAGCAAAACTTCCAAATTCTCTGTTTGTTGTTCATTGAAATCAAATACATGTTAGCATCTAGTGGATGGTTTTTACTATAAAAAAGCATTCATTATTTTTTATATAAATCGTTATCCAGCTATTAAAACTAGGGTGTTTACAAAGATGTCAGCATAAAGTCAAGTTTATATGAATAAGTGTTGAAAAACTAGTTGACTGTTCTCTTAGAATTAGTGCTGATTGTTCACTGAGGTAAAATAGCAACGTATTTTGTTCACTACGCAGATTGTGCAGGAAACAAAGCATTTGAATAAATATGGAACTGTTGAATTGTTGTTCAGATCATCAGATTTAAATTCTAAGAGATTTACATTCAGTTTAAAACTGGCCTATATATATGAGAAAGAATAAGACGAACAGTTTTGTCAATTTTTTCGGTTGAAAAAGTAAGTGTTTTTTTTTCCGAGCTAGCAAAAATTTCGATAATATTTTGGTCGACAATCAAAATATGTTTTGTCTAAGAAAAAAGAAAATCATACCATTGAAACAAGAGTTAGTGTTGATAGGTTCAGACTGACACTTAAAGTCATCAAAAACGTGACGTGATGTATAGAAAGTATGTTCATAAAAGCGCCTAATTGGGCGATTGTTAGCCGTAATGATTGGTTAAGTCATTTTTATAACTTCAATGTTGACTTCTCGAAAATAATCTGGAAAATAACAATGATTAGCCAAATGTTTTGGTCGGTGTAACCAAAACACTACTGACATTTAATAACAGTGTTTGGTATGGCGTGCTTCGTAGATGTGATAGTTTGGTCGTACCCAATGGTACGTAGTTGGCTTCGAGGGAACTTGTGTTTTGGGCAAACACCTACAAATCTCTTTTCACAGCATCCTCTGTTATTCATGGTACACGCATTCAAAAGAAGTCGTACGCACTGTTAGTTGTTTTGGGCGTAACTTTTGCCTTTCTTGGTCTGTGACGCTTACTTCGAAGTCCATCACGCTTCAACTGAGTTTTCGAAACCATTAGTGAACATTTATACTAGTTACTTTTACCAGTCCCGTAGAATTTTTCCCAATGTGTCCGTCGAGACGGGAAAACAGAAAACAGATTGACGCTGACCACGGTGCATGATACTAAAACCTAGTAGGTTCTTGAATATTGTGATAGCCCTCATGGACTAGTTGGTGTTACAAATTGTGTCCGAAATTTTGCAATTTATAATACCGCGGACGTATTTTGGATTTGTCAATTTGTGTCGCGATAAACGCTGGTCACTCTAATAGTTAGCTAGTAAACGCCAACCCCTCTGACAACGCACCACGACGATTAAAGTGTCCACATCAGTCAACCTCATTATCTGGTAACTGTTTCATTATTTTTGACAGACATTTTCGAATTAATCCCTCGTCAGTGTGGTAATCAACTGAGGTTTAAGTCACACAACCACTTGGTTAAGCTCAGGGACGAGTGTGAATTAGAGCAGATGAAAATAACCAGATGCAACGATTTTTACACACAAAATGGATAGATCATGCTGATCAGTAACGAAATGCAATTAGACTCCACATAATACATCGAAAGTTTTCATCAGTTTATTTTTTGTACACAAGTTGAGTTTACAGATGATTATTTTGGATTTGTAGTCAGTACAATCCTCAGCTTGTGTGCTGTCTAACTAATAAAAATAGGTAAGTAGAAACAATTAGTTCCTTCCAGAATTTTGAATAAAACAGTTAGAATAGGAAAACTGGTAGATGTAAGCATTTCGTATCGATTCATCACTACTAAATTTACAATAACATGGACTGGTTTTTTACAGTAAACAATTCATGGGGTTGATACTCAATAAGCGACTTTAGATATGTCACTAAGTTCATGGAAGGGTCAGGTTTACGAACAGTTATTTGTGAACACATAGACCTATGTTCAAAAATAGGTAAGTTAATTCAGCGTTCGTCATCTCTTACTTTGATGTTGTGTATAGTTAAACACGGCACTGAACTTGTGTTCAGGATGAGCTCATTAAATTCCATATTTATTCCGGGTCTTACTTGTGACCGTTCACCTTCAAGAGCTTCAAACTACTTCATGTGTTATGACATGATGTCTAATCATTCTTTATTTGATGTTTTTCTTGAAGGTAATAGATTGCATAATTGAACTACCGGAGTTTCCGGCATCAGCGACGGAAATATTGTGGGACCTCGAGGAAAACGAAAATGTGAGCTTATTACTAACTGTAGTTAAAACACACTATCGGCATGAGCATAATTTTACTAAACTTATTCAAGTCATACTCATCACTCTAGACTCTGAGGCTGAGGTAGCATACAACTAAAAAATAGGGTGATAGAATTAAACCAACTCACGAGGCCTCTATGGTAAAAGTGGAACATTTGATATACAACAGCTCATACATTGCAGTCAAACGATGGATACCCGGGGGTGATTGTGACGGCTCCTGCATGACTTGCACTAAGCCACTTCACTGATTCTCCTTATTGTACAGTTAGGGAACAAGACCAGATCAACCCTCATCTCTATGTTTATGCCTTCAGCTAGAGCCAAAGTAGGTCAGAAGACAATCAGTCTGGGAAATAAACTCGACCTATCGATCCTGACATATCAGTGGCTGCCTTCAGTTGCACTCCCGAAGTAATGCGTTAACCATTGCAGGTCAGTCGTCATCCGGCAGGTAAAATTAACTAAGTGGGGTATAGGAATGTTTTGCCATATAAAGCCCACTGTTTATGCGAATTGTCTATGATTGGACAGGTGGTTTAGTGCATACGAACTGTTGCATCCTGTCGACTAGAATCTCTTACAGACCGTCTTCACCAAATGAATCGAAAAATGTACAAAATCGATCACCATGGAAAACCAATTTGACAGTAATCTTTGTTAGATATCAGGTAGTTAATAACAATTCCGTGCTGTATTAACCGAATCTGTGTAATTCACCTCAATGAGATTAACCGTGTTCACTGAAACCAACATTTACAAAACAGCCTCTTAATGTGCGGACTCAGTAGTAACCATTAGTATCGTATGCACTGTTGACAGATTTGCATACTTTGTTGTCTCAATGAATGTAACGAGTTGAGAACGAGCATTCTGGGGCCTACTCGGTAACCCGCATGCATTCTCTGACGATTAGTAAACCTGAAATTTGAAACAATTACTTCCCTTGAACAGTTTGAACAAGGTGGTTAAAAAACGAAAGCTGGCAGATGCGAACATTTTGTATTGACTCGTCAGTACCAAATTTACAATAACATGGATAGGTTTTTTATGGCAAACAACTAGGGGGTGGTTGATCAATTAGCGGGTTAGGATAGGTCATTAAGTCCAGGAAAGGGTAAAGTTCACAAACAGTTGTTTCTGAACACAGACAGCCGGCTTGAGCCAATTGATTGCGACTGCTTCAGTAAACCATAAGACTGTTGAGTTAGAATGAGTTACCAGGATTGTGAATGCATAAGATGAATAGATAGCGTGACCATTGGTCAGGATGTGTCTATCGACTGAAGAACCTGGCTGTTTACGTTGCTCAGTAAAAGTACGGTTCTCCGGTAATATAGACTTCTACACCCACGTAGATAAACGTTCCTTCATTTCGGATCTCAACCATCTCTCGGTTCTGCCTATGTAACATTCTCCGCAGTTACATATGAAGTGGTAAACATGATATGAGGTAGTACCGACAGGCTGATCTCCTTTAATTGAAGGCACTGGCAACTTCTGAGTCCAAGCGATTACACGGAGTTCAGCTGTATTGAACGTTCGCCTCATTGAATTTATCCTAATATAATCACCCTTAAAAAGCAGCTCCATACAGATCTTTTTCTCTACAGTGGCCATCTTTTCCGGTGGTACTTTTGCATATCTATGAACCGTCCGGAGTTGCCATCTGATTGTAGAACAGAAGTAATCATGTCTAGTTCTTCCGCAAGACTGTCATACATGCAGATTTGTGTTGTTCGTCTGAACAGAATAAACCGTTGCAAAGTGATCGACATCGACTCCGCCTGTCTAGTTGAATAAAATTCCGGAACCATCTGATCCACTAACTTTCGAGTGCCTTTTAAACCGATAAATTCTGTTATGGAATCGGATTGATATATATTCACGCATGTCCACTGTAACCACTCAACGTATCATACTTAAGATCCTTGGAGATTCTACGATCTGTTTGGTTACTGGGGTTATATTAATGAAATATTTGACCGTAGGCGTTGTTATCTAATAGAACGTTCTTTCGAAGTAAATAATAGTCTGTCCCTTTTTTCCCTTGATACTACAATTGCAGTGACAATACTAAACGAGTAATATATTGGATCACCAAATATATGCAGTGAATGACCACCTTGATCTGTTTTTCGAAAAGACGTGTCATTTGCCTACAATACTTAAATACAGTTTTGCCACTTGACCAATCTAACCATCTATGACCATTACTGCCGGTGAAAAACCTTTCACAACTGAAGGCAGCAGTGTTACAGCAGCGAAGTAGTACCTCAACAAGTGCTGATTAACATTGTTACAATTCTAATCGATTCTGGCACTGTAAGAGTGTTATTTGAGAGACTATGTAGGAGTGCATTAGTTGCCGACTTTGTTGTTCGTTGCAATAAACAGAGTAGAAGGCAATCAATGACATTATAGTTAAATATGAAGCCGTTACTCATGTATTAGATGCCACTGAAGTATCGTGTATACCGAAAGAAGGCCCAAAAAGCAATGTCGGCGATTATTCTTGTTTCTTAATTTAAGCTTATTTACATTAAACGATTATATCCTATTACATTTTTACACCCTTGTTTATTCCGATATCGTGATACTTATGAACTGCCTACAGAACCTCAATCACTGTTGCTGCAAAACTCTTGTCTACTGATAGCAAACAATCATGTTTCATTAGAAATGTCCGTCGTATACGTAGGAAAGTGTAGGGTTCTACATTTGATGAGTTGGCCAGGGAATAAACGAACCAGTAGAAACATTTATGTCGCTTTTACTGGTAGAGGTAGAATCTATCTTGGATATATTCCGGTTCATCTTTCAGGAGTTTAGTTCCTCCAGCTTGTTTTAACTACTAAGATAAACGACGTCTGTCCGTCTTAGATGACCTTACAGTTTCTACTGTGACTATGGAGTCCGATCTCGTAGAACCAAAGTTTACTGCAGTTGCCAACAGCGAGTACCCAGTTGGGTGTTGTAGGTGCCTGCGTCGGCCACCAAAGTCTCATATCTCTTTCCTCATGGCATAGCTGATCCTAGCACTGTTGACCACCCCCGTCTTTACACTCACCTTTTGCTTGACTTGATTGCACAATAAACACCTGAGAATTCTGGATGTCGTCAACCTTAAGATGATTGACATACGTTTACTTCGATTATGTTGGGCAATTTCTTTTACAGGGTCATATGAGAGGAACCCCTTTGGTCTAGTTCCTTGGAAATTTAGCAGGAAATTAAGGGCCCTAGGGAAAACATCCCACATTGAAGACCACTGCACTTGCCTCAAGTTGGCTCGGTTCCATTCTTGGGAAAAACGGGAGTTATCATAATATTTCGAATTGAAATCTGAAATCCAGCCTACATGAGTGTTCTTCAGAGAGCACTAGTTGTTCCATACCACTAGTAAGAGTATCAAATCGGTTTTACAAAAACAGATACCACCGCCACTAGTTATGTTTCAAATCATAGATCCTCAGCAGTGTGCAGATATTGCATGACTTTTATGCTGTCAAATGATGTGTAGCTTGTCAGGAAGAGTTATTCTGACCCTTTAGTTTTCTGATGCAGTCTGTAATTTCCGCCTTTTTGAACGAATGATATTGAGCAGATGAGGGTAGATTCACAAACCAGTCCGTTGTTCTAACCGAGGTAGTCTAGGTTACAGAGCAACGGTGCTTGTTATCTGCCAAGCAAAATTTGAACATTTGGATGTAGTCTAAAATACAGACATTTGAGGAGAAAAGTGCGGTATGCAAAAAGTGATGAGGATGTTTGATCGAAGTAATGGACTATATATGCTTCCTGTTAGTATTTAACGTTCTTCCAACATATGGTCTGAATTGTGCTCCTCCTAAACTGAGACAACATTTGGACGGCCTCATTAGTTATTGCTCTAGAGTGTAGATTACTATTACTGTAGTTTGAACTGCCCAGTAAAAGTATGGGGACAACATGGTAACTAGCAATGCTTGTTTTTCCATAATGATTCACTAGGCCCAATACAAAGAACCACATAAGAAAATGATTATTACAGTAAGTCAAAACTTTGAGAAATAAAAACAGCGTGGATTACGTGGGTACCACTGTGGACGAAACATCCACTGCTTCTAGTATTGAATTCTGCCAGCTGTCACTCAAAGGGGATTCACTGACCGAGCGATCTCTCTCACAGCAAAATTCAAAGTTGTGCGACCTCAGCCGTCAATCATCGGCGTTCAGAAGCCCGCCATGTTTGTCGAAATTTTAGGTGACCTGGAAAGAGACCGTTTGATTCAACTCGATAACTATTTTGTATACGGTTTGCTGTGAATAACCCAAAAATTAACGAATAAAAGCACTTCATTTTTTCTAAGCCGGATCGAAGTACGCAGCTCTCACATATCCAAGACCAGTGATACACACACTCTAATTCTATAACTTCAGAGGCTGACTCACGTAAAACTCAACTGTTGGGTGTGGACACAGTAAATGTGAAGGTCTCTACTCCCATGATCATAAGTGGAAGGCATCCACCGCTTCGAGCGGTGATAAAATCTGCAATCAACCCTTTTGTTTGCCCGGTGCACCAAGTTGTTCTACCGATAATTACTGCTTCTGAAGTCAGAAGCCGCAGCGTGATCCCGTGCACTGATAGTCTAGCCCTAACCGCGTCATAAAACAGCAAAACGGACAACGAACATTTGAATACTGGAACTGTAATTGTAGGACGCTTTGTAATGAATGACGCGTTTGTAACATCGTACCTATCTGGGGTTTCGGATGGATGGATGGATGGATGGATGGATGATCTCCAGAAATGTTATTTACGTTATTCTTCCAAACGCAATTTTTAGACAACCTGTTGTCTTTCAACCTCCAAAATAGCGTATTATGTTACACTTCATTATCATTCAGTAGTCTGTTGCTCATATCTGAGTTGTATAACAAAAGGTTCCGATTTCAATTCCGCTGTGATTCAATTCTAGATCTGTCGATTAGTAGCCGCAGGCAAAAACAGTAGTCATGAGTACGTTTATCTCAACTCCTCAAACTCAAGTAAGTTCTTCATTAAAGTAGAACTTTATGTGGTATATTATTGCTATTTTTCCGCACCCTCTCACCACTCTTGCTGCATTATACTAGATTTTGCATTAGTTTTTTTACCGCAAAGCTTTGGTGTAAACATCAGTGGTTGTTGCAGTTTACTTCCATCATTTTGTCCAATACAGCCGCTTCTTGTTGCGTTTGACAATGCACGTCTAACTGTTTATCGCTACTTCATTCACGGATGCTTTTTGACTACTCGAGTACGGCCAGCTTCAAACAACTCAAAGCATAACATGATCAATGATGCTTCAACCAAAATTTCAAAAGCAGCTAACCACCTTGAAGTTATTTGTAAGCTCTTCAGTTTGTTACAGTTTAACTAACTGTTTATCTATTCTTGTTGACAGTTGTTAGCTCTTTTGTCCTATGACTCAAATTATAGTTTAGATATCTTGTTTTTATTTAGATGACGTGTAATAAAATTTCGGTCTTCGGATTTACGTCCGTTTCATATATCACTTTTAGCTCGTTGGATCCAGATGCAATTCTCAAGCAGCCATCTCATTTAGAAAGTGCTGTAGTTCTTGCCCTGGTTTGTGATGCGCTTATAAGAAATGATTCAATCGCTATAAATTGACCGAGATACTAGCTCCATACGTTGTCCATTGATTGTGTTATATTGGACAAAATAATGGCATATTCGAAGCAATGACTGAGTACTGTACAATTTGTGGACATGCCTGATTTAACGTTTGCGATTTGCAATAAGTGGTCTACCTAAAAACTGCGGAAACCTACAGAGCGTCAAAGAATTCGGGCATTTCATAATAAATCTCTCAGTAGTTGTTGATCGGCACCACAAGACCTACTCCAACAGCTTTTTCTCGCAACCTATACCGTTTACTAGGGCGGACCACCAAACTGGTTCTCAGCCTCTTTTTAATGATGTTCGGCCATTCACAATGCTTATCTCGCCTTTGTACCCGTCGAAGCTGATGACTTCATAATGAATAGTGAGCCTTTCCAGGAGGTGTCGAAGATCTTATATGCCTGTACATTATACAGAGATAAAAGCCTGTGTACCACTTGCCTACGATGTACTGAGCAAATGGAATAACTCCACTTATATACAAATGCCAGCACTGTCAGCGATGTGACGATCTTGGTATAGCGAATAACTTCAGTCTTAGTTATTAATCAACAGGCTAACTAATTCGTTGATCATATTACAATTTTAAGGGATAAACCTTGATAGGCAGACTAAGAATGACGAGCCTGTGAGGTCATAAAAATCGAACCTGAGTAACCGCCTCATCTGTTTATTAGTGTCGTGCATCTTAGTTTCAGTACTGAAGTGTATTGGTTGCCACTAATAATAGAATTGATTATGTGCAGTGAACAAGTGAACTACGCAAACGATTTTAGTTCCGTAAAAACGTTGGGAGATTCCCATGTTAACTGCTAAAGTACTGCTATCAGAATAGTCTGTATTTTGATTTTCATATTGCACAATGGAACAGCTTAATAACAGCGTTCATTAGGAAGATGTCTGAGATAGTGGAGTAGCTTCGATTCCCAACTGGTAAAGCATATGACTCATGGGCACGCATTTTTTGGTCGCTGGTCTGAGTCCAGCAGACGTTCGGATTTTTATTACACAATGTCAGTTAACATTTTTAATCTACCATCCTGGTTATTCCTAATGAAATACATCGTCGAAAAACAATGGATCGTTAGAATAACTTTTCGTCGACGCCTACAAGGCAAAATTCAAACATGACCAGTTTACTCCACACACAGGTGAATATTATTTATCTAAGAGATGGGCGCTTACGTCGTGGATCGTTCTGTAATTCGAACTGATATCCAAGGCTTCTTTCCATGTCTATATGTACTTTTGCACCTGGTTCTGTGAATCACTTATACTGATGGTACAATCAGCCACTTACCGGGACGGATCAATTAACCTGTCTCATTAATGGAATGCTCAAGTTGGTCAACAGCTTCATAGTGACGTAGCTGGCCCCGTCGATTTATTGCATAATTACAGAACAGATAATTTTTGATATCCTAAGTACAATTCATTCAGTTCATGCAAATGAGTTGAGTACAGTGTTAAACTTTATCTGCGTAACTCAGTTCCGTGCATCAAAAATCCTCAAGGTTTAGTTTTCGAATTACCATGATCCAATTCCACTCCTAATATGAGAGTCCTGATTGATCTGTTTGACTTTATAAAATAGCCCCTTATCTGTTTAGTCCAACATTGATAACGGTACACACTTAAGCGAGATGTGATGTATTACTAGTTCAGTTAGTTGTCTTCTCTACTGTAATTTCTGTTTGCGATTTGCTCAATTTTTATGATCGTTTGTAATCAGATTATGTGAACCAAGACCTAATCGTTTTATGATAACTACTACTACTGTCACATTAGTCGGCGTTATATCTAACAAAATAACGTTTTACTGTAATAGGGTCACGCGACAAGTGAGTACAGTACATCAATTAACTGATACATTTAATGAAAGAATATGTTTCATCCACTGGTTAGCGGACATATCTAAGTTATGTGAGCGGAGACCAAAATATTACGTCATACAGTATCCGGTAAGGAATATTAGGTTGTCAAACACGTCTTACCACAAACTTAACACCATAACTAGCACGATGATGGGATTTATTGTCAACTGATACTGCCTTCGTTGTTATGTATTCTGTGGCAATGTATGATCGCTCCGTCAGTCAGGCGTGATACTAATGTTATTTACTTTACCAGCTGGACAGTGTAGAGCTGTTGGCACTACTCGGATTCCTTACGGTCACATTCCACTCTCGGTCGCATGGGGGGAAGTTTGCCTTCTGAGCCCGACTGGACGCCTCATTACTCAGCCTCTGGCCACTCACGCATTTCGAACTCACACCAACGGAGAAGGCACAGATGAGCAAACAGGGTTGAACAAACTGGCTCAAATGGAAACACAAGTACCCACTGCGGGTACTCAGCACAATGAAGAGCAAAAATCCGGACAAGTCAGAAAACGCAGTGCCAAGCGACAGCAGTCTAATGCTGATCTCAACAAGTTGACACCAGCTGATGTAAGGATTCATTTGTCAGAAGTACTGGCTAAATATTTTATGTTGCACGTCTGTCCATTCGATTAATATGCGTCTTTTATACAAAAACTAACCTTCATAGATGTTGGGAGGCATTACGTATGTCTAGTCTCGTCAGCGTCGAGCATATGCACTACTGACGAGCTCTAATGAGAGCGAACCTCGAGTCTAGAGCTTCTTTTCGAAAGGGGCTAACTGAAAAAGTCTATGGGAATGCAACAGCTGCGATCAATTGTAGGTGATGTTCAATCCATATGGAAATCAAAATCCCCTACTACTCATTACATATGTGACAAAACTACATTTTCTCATAATGATACATCGATCCGTTGATTTTGTGCTGAGTTGCACACGCTAAACAGTAAACGAGATTGAAGATAACTGCAATATTGCCGGATTCTATAAATATGTAACCTGTGGGAAAATTCTGGACAAAAGCGACTAGCCCTAACCAGTTGATTTGGTAATGACGTGAAATGGGAGCATTTGTTGTACGCAACTCACACGCCATCTACATGTGTACTGGCTCAAATTCACTACTTCAGAGTTAATAAAACAACCCATCATTGCTATTATCCCTCACTTCGAGGTATCGGTTGATTAGGAAATGTTTGTTGATGAATGTATAGCGCAGTCCCTTAGATCCTCGCACGCAGACCCCCAAAGACCAAACGTATGTAACCAGCTGAAATGCTGATGGGCGAGTCACGGATTCACGGAAGGAATTTAACTGAACGATTTCCTTAATCAGCGTGCGATACACCACCACATTTAGACTCTGCTGTAACCATAGTTTAGCAAGTCCTGTGAAACTCACGCTCTCTGTGTTGCTTGATAACAAGTGATCAATTCCAAGATTCAAAATCAAGCAAAATGGGTACATTTTGCATTTACATACTATCGAAATCAAGAATAATATCAGACTGCTTGAGTAGTTTGATAATAAGAGTCAAATTAGTGAATTCGTACATATTAGCTGCCTCATGAAAGTGCAGTCAGATTTCTGCTTCATGACACGGCAAATATAAGCATGACTGATTCGCTCTAAGAAAAGCGAAATGCAAATATAATATTCCTCTTGAAATCCGTGGAACAAGCAAGCTGGTCAAACTATCTTTTTATCAAAATAGATTATCAGAAAACGTGAGAATGCCTGCCCTGGAAAATATTCCATTTTTGCATTAATCGACTCATTTTTTAAAACAAAAATGTTGATGTGAGATAACGAAACAATATAAAGAAGTGAAAATCATCCGTGAGTGAAAAGTTTATCAGAAACTAAAGTCGAATTGATTCGACTGAAATGCATGTATTTCACTACTTTCCTGACTAGTACAACAGCCATAGATATACCGAATCTTATGTAATGTCTGGGTTATAACAACGCTAAGAAAAGTGCTTCTATCACATCAATAACGAGCAAAGTAACACTCTGCCAACACTTTCGAAGTTTTCGGCAAGTGTTCTACCAAGATGATGTCATAACTTGAGAATGTCCCGATTGCTTAATAAACCAAGGTACTGCAAACTAGAAAATACCAAGGCTGTTTGACAAAGCATTCCTTCTCCTCCAGTTCTCACACAGTGTGCAGATATGTTGCCTCTATCTTGGTCTTTTGATTTACGTACTATCTTCACACACAAAATACTTGGACAATTCACTGACAACTTCATTTCTTCCAAACTATGTCCGAAAACATTAACTTTCACAGTATCGAAAGTGTTCGAAAAAATGATCGTTTCAGAATGATAACTGATATAACCCTTAGCATTGCTCATCACTGTGCTTCTTGGTATGCAAGACGGGCGTTGAGTGCTATTGTCTGTTTTGTTCGTCTTATACTGGAAATGCTAGGTGAAATCTTCAATACGACCAGTCAGTGATCTCTGGATTATACGAATGCTTACAATTGCGCGAAACAAATAACACTATATCCAGTGGAAAGTAGGTGTAGTAACCAACCAAATGTGGTAAATCTAACAAGTCCATACTTCGTCAGCAGAATATGGTACACTCACTCCAGCACCTAACTAACTCCCGAGTATCCTGGGAGTTTATCCTGTCACTGTTTTTTCTATCGGCTAAATGTATTTTTTAAATGCGTCAATGCATCTTTATCACTGTTTAACTGCTACGGTACGGTGCTTCTTGTATATAGCATGTCCGTCATGAACAAAGCAAATGGTTGTAATCTGTCTATGAATGCGCCAAAGTTTTTAGATATTTTTCAATGACTCTCGTCATTACCGCCTCATTGGGTGGCGCGTGAAGAAACATAATCAGAATATGTCCATTTCCTCATGATTATCAATCACTTGCTTTGGTGTACCTTGATGCAGTAGTATGCAATGTCCAGTCTGTATCAATGATGGTTTCATAAATATCAAAATACATGCTTTAGATGTAACTCGTTTGATATCCTTTTCTATCCTACTTTCACTACATTTCCAGACTTCTTAGAAGCGTTCGAACTTTCCCACTGATACATCGTTTTTATGTAGTTCCTCCTGATCTTTTGTAGAAATATTTCGATTATTCAAATGTAGCCTTTTACCAAGGGGTTGGCCGCTATATGTCAGGTTATTATCCGGGGCTGGGGGCCTCGCGACTCACAGAGTCCGTGGGTGAAAATTTTAAGTGAATTGGCGGTGACTCGTACTCAGTGGAAGGAATGTTGTTGTTTGGCCGAGTTGTCTGTGAAATGAGTGCATTTAATGACGATGAGCAGTGAATGCCGTAAGGAAGATATCTTGATCATGACGCCTAACTTTCACTTATAGCTAGGTTTTTTGTTTGCAAGATGTACGCATCTTGATGTTGGATATTTGAATATAGAGGTAGCTATTTTTTTCTCTTTCTCTATGTACAGGATTTGCTTTCCTTCCTTCTTCATGGTTGTGTAGCAGTTAAGTATCACTCAGAACCACTGATGTATTACTGGCCATGACAATGATAAACAAACAGATCCACAAAGTGCCTTTCATGGTATAATTGACGTACACAGGCATATTTCACAATTGTTACTGTAGAGTTTTATTAATAAGGATGCACAACGTTTGTAGACAAAGCCTTGGGATTAACAACCAACCTTTATTATAATCCTGTGGCAAAATCCACAAATACACTCCGGCACAAGCGTATACCTCTTGTGGGGGAGGGGTCAGCAGTAGCATGTTTTCGCCTTCAACGTTCGCACTCTAAAACAAATAGGTCAACAGGCTGCTCTCGCACGAACGTTAGACTCGTTGCATGTCGATGTCTGCTGTATCTCAGAGACTAGAATCCAGGATAGTAGTCAACGTATGGAAATAACAGCACCCGCATTGTCTACCCGATACTGGTTATACACTTCGAGTGACTCCACAGCCGCTGTTACAGGTCAGGCTGGAGTAAGTATAGTCCATAGCACGACGGCTACAGCCGCATTAGTAAATTGGATTCCCGTTAACGGTAGACTTTTG
>JTDE01021408.1:32288-43743 GCA_014338405.1 Paragonimus skrjabini miyazakii | reverse complement strand
TTTTGATTAACTGTTATAATTATTATTAATAACAATACAACAGCAACCAATATCGAGGCCCTACACTTACACAGCCACGTAACCAAATAAGTAAATAAATAGGTGGAAATGAACGAGAAAAATGAAAAAGTCGTCAATAATAAGAAAAAAGCAAACGGTATCACATCAATAAACAAACACTCTATGGGTATGTTCAACTGAACATTACTTTTGATATCCGGTTCCCATCCAACTCGAAACTAGAATAAGTGTAAACACGTGCCAATAGTGTGAAAGACAGTTACGCATGGATCGAAAATATCATGGAATTGCTGTACGTGAATACAACCAAATTGGTTACGTAGAACATTTAGAAAATTTTAATCCTTCGAGATATTTGCTTTATTTTCTGCCATTATATGGGTAAACACGCGTATATAAGTTATATGCAGTTGTCCCATATTCACTTGCTGGAATGGGAAAAAATAACGAAGTTGTCTTATTGTGTGAGGTAGTCATTGTGCAGAAATAGTTTACCATTTTGAAACAAAGTATATCAACAACACCGTATTTTTACGCCATTTATTTTAATAAGACCCTTTGCTGAGATCATCATTTCTGGCAGAGTTCTCAACTATAAGTTGCCTGTGCTCAGTTGATTCGTTCGTGTGAACCACACGTCTAAATTTTGACTGGTAATTTTCAGGTATTGCACACAAAGTGTAAATTCAGGGTGTGGTTTTACCTTTGACATTTGAAACACAAGATTTTCTATTAGTAATCACATTTTCTGACCAGCTTTAACGATTAACAGGATCTGTGAGTAGTTACAAAAATTATGCAGAAACCAATTTTATCTCAAGATCCAAAGTTGTCGTTACCATTTTGGCAATCGGTTATAAGTAGTATGTGTTTATTAATCAAAACTCCTCCAAGAGAAACAACCGGGTTCGGGTTAGTTGACACGCATCTGTTAACAATGGTCAACCACCTTACCGTATAATCCACAAGAGTTCCTGAATTATGACAGGAAGGTAGGTCGTAAATAGAATGTCATCATCCAACTTTGTATCTGAAGATTACCTGACACAGTGCGTGGTTCAGATTCACCAGGTTAGTCTAGCTTATGTATGATAAACAGTTATGGAACTGATAGTGTGTGTCAGGCTAATTTTTACGAATAATCACACTACTAATAAGTTATCACTGAGGCAGATCTTACAATAGTAATTTGACTTGCGGTATCCTCCCCAGTGAGTCAAACCATTCTTGTTCTGTGTGTCTTGACAGTCTGACGAAGTACAAACTGGATGCCTTGTTAAGAACGTGATGACTTTAACTCTTTTTCCCTGCACTCACTCTACTTTAGGTTTCGTTGATCTCGTCCTCCAGCTAGAGTGGTCGCAATTCTGCGTATTATAACAGTACAATCTAAAATAACAATGCGTCAGTTATTCAGTCTGATAAACAACAGTTGTATAACCATGAGAATAAAGTGAAAAACCGAATATCTAGAGCATCTACTCTAGCCACAAAATTTGTCAGTATTCTCGAAAATCCTCAAAGTAGTTTTGTTCTCACTGGAAAACGGTGGGGTTTTTTCTACTAAGCATAGACAGATGGTGTTGACTGATTTAAATTAGACGGGTAAGTTTCAAGGATAATGTCTCACTTCTTTACTTTCATCTTTTCTGCCTCGATTATTAGTTTCCCTTGGTAATATTATAATCTTCATTATCACTGATATACCGATGCCAAGGACAGTCATGATCATAGACGTTTATTACATTCACATCATACGGATTTCGGATCACACTAATTCATTGGACAATTGCTCGTTTCAACCAACTAGATTTTGCAATCAAACGTACACAAGGCCTGAAATGGTATCCATGTAACTCTTACTCGTTGATTTTAGAAACCAACAAGTAATATTTACTGTACTGTCGGCTAAATTACAACGAACATTTATAACGTTTAATGAAATTTCGCAGAAAAAATCCCATTGATTATAAGACCTTCGATATTCTGTTCAATAATTCCTTCTGCTTTACAACAGAAATCCACAGCTGAATTGAATTATGTCTTTTCTATGATTTACATCTCTATAAATAAAGTTCACTTGCGTCTTAGTTACTTGATTATTAAACTTGATTTTCAGAGGCATACAGCTTGCCAGGGATAGCTCAAATTCAGCCCTTCAAAAGACTTGTGCAGATATATTGGAACAAATGAAGGTATTTTCGATGACAAAACCTTGTTCTTTTTCCGCTTTACTCTTTGTTGATTAACGATGGTTGAGCCAGTTGCAACTTTTATGACATCGCGAGTCAGAAAAATTAACTTAGTTTTTCTGAAACCAAGTTGGCGAAGTAACAAGCTCAGCAAGATCATGATTGGATTGAACTGGAACGCCCAAATCTTATTTTTGTTGTTGTCCTTACGTTTTTTACTAATAATTTGTCGAGAAAGTAACACCTTCTTTTGTGAGAGCTATACCGTTTAGCACCTTCAGTGGACTTTATCTGATTGAGTTCATTCTACTGTAATTGCCGAGAGAAAGCAGGAATAGCATACCCGTCTTACATCTAGTCTGTAAAGAGGTACATAGGGACAGAGGAATGAAGGTGAGTCGGGGCAACCTGACTGCATAACACTCAAGTGAACACTGTTCACCAAAGTATCGAAGTTAAACATCAGTTTACGGTAAAATGCGAACACTGGGACAAACGTAGCCTGAAAATTATGTCCTCCAACATGGTTGCCCGCTGGTGACAGTCGTAGACGTAATGCAATCCTTGAACACCCCGAGTGTTTGTTGAATAGTTAGCAACTGCATTTAATAGCTGTCTTATCAAGATAGTCCTCGTACAGTAGAATATTCCGAGCCGGGCAGTAGGACGTTCCCATTAAAAGGACGTTCGAGCCAACATGTGCGTTCGGTGTAAAATCCTACCTTAACTGGCGGAATGTTAATAACTGTGTCAGCCACCCCATGCATTTTATCACAGATAGTTAGTTATGTCCCGTGCTTTATAAATGGTAGTACTACGCGAATTTTTCTAACTATTTAAAAGTATAACCCCACAAAATATCTTTTAACCTACCAAAACACAAAATTGCAGAGTCATGGGAGGCGGGCATGCATTTTGTCCAAGCTTCCCCAACAGAAGCCTACAGTACGATCGGCTTGAATATGTACAGAATACTATTTCTCTCACTGATTGACCGGCGTGTAAGTGGCTAGTGACTCAGTGATAAGGATGCGAGTTTAATTTCGATTGTCACGGATTCTTCTGCTTATGTCTAGACAATCTGGCAAAATCTAACCCAAAGGTATGGCAGCAAATACCTTGTGCAAAAGTTGAACATATGACTTACCATGTAGGATAAGAATGAACGGAAGTTATGGTGTGACATAAATAACCACAACATGCAGAAACTTTCACTCTAACTGTAGAAGTCTCTAGACATTCAAACGTTAGACGATCGGCACAAAAAATAAGGACAAGACCGTAATACCTCCATACTAACAAAAATCGGCGGACCCCGAAATAGCCGATACGAGCCTGTTACTCACCTCAATTCACGTGGGTGTGGTTGCGGATCGTCATCCGGGATTATACCACTCAGAGTTCCGAAGTCGCTTGACTATCCGTACTGTAAATAACGTGACAATTTTAGCCGACGATAATGAAACGTAGACTACAGTTGATATAACTCATATGTCATTCCCATTAAATGACGTTAAGTTATTGGCTGGTATATGTACATATTAGACTAGATTCGTCACATTTCTGAACGTGTAATTTCTTGACCGGAGGGTGTATGACTCCGTAACAATTCGTTTCATTAAGTGATTTTCTGACAGCTTGATAATTGTGTGCGAATAAACCACTGTGCAGCCATTGTACCACGCGTTTCGATTGTACTATACTTACAAACAAGAAGTCTACTCGATAAATGGACTGAAAATAACTCAACGTTATGAGCAAGTTGTAATACTCTACGTTTCAACCACCTCGGGTGGCCTTCCTCAGGAGTGTTGTAATCGAAATCACACTCATTCGTTTGCAGAAGTGTAAACACATTCCGATTTACTTTTTATCTGTTTTTCTTTTTAGCAGTGGCAAGAAGCGGCTTCCCTTTATGAACTTGCTGGTCATTATGAAGCTTCAGCGACTGTCTATCTACGTTGCAAAAGTTACAAGCAAGCCGGAGAGTTATTGAAACGAATTCCAAATGCACCACGTCTGCATTTACAGTATGCGAAGGCACGTGAGGCAGATGGAGCATTCAAAGAAGCAGTGATTGCCTACGAGGCTGCTCATGATTGGGATTCAGTGGTTCGGTAAGTGATGAAAAATGGTCAAAACAGTAAACGTACCAACTGAATCTATTAGAACGATTACTGTCAAGACACTGCTAATACGACATCATTACCAAACATTCAGATGGGGGGATTCGTTCTGGTCTTCTGCGAGATCACCGAGATAATGGTCAGTAAGACCGTTATGAAAAAAGCGGGTGAGGGGGCGATGATTACATGCTTGTACGGATCCTGGTATGTACCACCGAATCACTCTTATTGGAGCAGTCGCATGAGCCACTCAAAGAACAGAACGAGCGACAACAGATTTCTGGAACTGGATCTTATTTAGCCAGCTGTCTTTTGATGGTAACATCTTTCTTTCTCTCGTTATGACAGAATAAGCAGTGAACCATTTTTTACTAAGTAAAAGAAAGTATGTTATATAATGTGTAACAATACTGCAATTATATACTCATCTGCTATAAAACTAAGGTAGTTCCTAAGACACTGGACTTAGATATAAAGCTGTTGTGGGTATAAATGTAAAATTATCTACTAGTATCGTTAAACTTTCCCGGTAAACTAGTTTGGTCCGCGCGTTTATACTGCGTACTTTAACCACATTGTAGGCATACACGTAAGTTACTACATGACGCTTAGTCGCATACTTGTACGAATTTACGTGGCTCATCAATAATCACAGCACGGATACATCTAGTGCCTGGGTGCCTGTATGATTGCATCTGGGTGCAGATGCAGACAAGTTCTTGTAACTTGTCCAAAATACGTGATGTTTTAGCTTTTGTGTCTCTGTAATAGTTGTATTAGCTCACAATCAAACGAAGTGACAATTTACTCACAGAAATTCGGCTAGCGAAGGTCCTATTGTAGGCAAAATCGATCGGCAAATGTAGAATCGAATATCAGTCACTTAGTTGACTTGATCCGGTTGGTAAAGTGGGGTATTGTAATTGAGTGTAGTCCGAGTATTTCTTTCTTACAGACTACAATTGGAAAAGCTTGGCAATGCAGACGAAGCAGTGCGTGTGGTTCGTGAGACTAAGAGTATTGACGGGGCGAAAATGATTGCACAATACTTCACACGAATCAACGATCATGCTTCAGCTATCCAGTTCCTTGTACTATCAAAATGCCTAGAAACCGCGTTTCAGTTGGCCCGAAAACATCGTAAAATGGAATTGTATGCAGAATATATTGGTGAGTGGCTACGATTATCTTATTAAGTTCACAAAATGCAACAGATTATGAAGTTTATCGTCATTAAGTTTTGTGAGATAGGGATTGCTCCCGGTTTGATTCAAGTGAAATATATCGAAATTTTGTGAATTAATCTTCACTTATATTTGTCGGTTCAGCATATTATTATCGTGTTCGATGTTTTGCAAATAATAAAACTATAGTATCAACAACGAATTCAGAATTGTTTTTTCTAATGCCAGTACCATTTCGTATATTATTGTCCGCTGCTACATACCACAACAGTGAAGCGTAAATTAGCTAAATGAATCGGGTTTCTAAATCAAGTCCATAAATATACTTATGTACCATTCGACAAAACTGGTACAAAAGAAGGTTCAAGGTTGGTAACTTTTGTCCAGAAAGGATTGGTTTGTTGCGTGTGACCAGCAGCGCCTCAAGTGACTTAAGGATGACGGGTTAGTGCTAACGTGTTTATCCGCTGCATGACCAGTCTCCAGTGCGTGTTTGGCAATTGAAGAATCTGACCTCAACTATCTGGTGGGGTCATGTTGGCTCATACCACACACTTGGTCCTCGATGAATTTGGGGACGTTTCTCTGCATCTTAAGGCACACAGACCAATCTGCTTTGTCAGCCTAAACATCCCCGCGGCTGCAGATGAACTAGTAAGAACGTTATGAATATGACAATTGTGGCATCCACGTCTTACTAACTTGTGTTTAAGAATGTGTCGCTCCTGGGCACGAAAGGCAACTGACAATACTGTTGCCCTCTCCTTCTTTCGCAAGCAGCTATTACGATCACACCTTTGCGTGAGTTTTATTTTCTGTGAGCATCACTACGACAATTTAGGGGGGAGTTAAACAGCAGTTTTTTACGAAAAACTCGACTGATGTCTCAAATTCAATCCTGTGCCATTACGGAGAGATGGCTGAGACCTCAACTGAATTGTCAGTCCTAGACATATAACACGTTGACTGGCAAGCCGGAATTGGCATCTAATCCCTTGCTACTGGCGAAGAAAATTAAGACTGAACTATCGAAATACAGAAGCTTTTACCACCCGCTTTCACCTATTACATGTGATCTACGAAAAACCTACTGAAGAAGAATCACCACTAAAAAACGACCACCTCTCAATACGCTCAGTTAGATTGGAGCCCAATATTAACACTAGAAAGACTAACATGTTTCAAGTAGCTGCGATTCTGGATGCTTGAAATGCTCTCACAGTTATGAGTACATGTGATTCATCTGCTTTCTTTAGCTGAAAGCCCCTGTTAAATCGCCAGAAGATTCGAATTATGCGTTCAGGTAGTCTTACGCATGGTCTGGGCTGGATATATACTTACAGGAGAGGAGTATCATTCGTCGGACACATTGCGTTTACACGTGGTACGCAAAATAAGCGTATCATATTCATGACTGATTAAATTATTCTCTGATATTTTTCTGCACTGGGAAGACACTCCCCGGAAACAGTACAACAATCTAATCGCATATAGAGTTACTTCGTTGACTAGTTGGCTATCCATAGTGATTTTACCGCCAAATGAAAGAAATGAGATAATTGCATCAAACCTCAGAGCATTTCCTTGTCTGGCGTTTGCAGACCCATCCTATCTTGGGTTTGAAAACCTGACGCATTATGCTTTCGACAGCCACAATAGAATCATCCATTTTGAGCTTATTATTTTAAAGTTTGTTGATCTGTTTACAAAAACAGTAAATAACTGCCTAAATTTCCAACCACGACTCACTCTTTTAGTTCATCGAACAGTTTGAAACAAAGCTGTCAGGTGTCATCAATTTCATCTGGTTACCACAAGTAACAAACGTTTATGCAGGGAGATAATTTGGCTTTCCACAGAAGCAAGTGGATGTTGTCCATTTGATTTCATTCGGAGACTCTGTCACGTGTCTTTTAAATACATGCAGCCAAATCTCTCATTCTCTTTGAATAACAACTGATAGTAGCCTGACATTGCCACTGGTCATACATTCTTCAGCAGAAAGCGGGCAAGGTGGTTTCCATCATTTGATGTGCGCATAACGCATAGGCAAAGTGGTAGCATAAACAAGTGGTCAGGGTTACTTTGTATAAGTTAACTTGCTAGGGCCTGACATAAACGAGAGGTATGGTGCTTATTATCCATTCCTTGCAAGCGTGTTTACAAATCTCGCTATCACTCACCTCAAGAACTTTTGCTGGATTTTATTCATTCCTTTAGTAATCGATTTCCTCACAAACTCAACGTAATTGTCACGGCTGCACCAGGTTAGACACTATATCGCGACTACTACACACAGTCAGACCGAAGAAAAATGTCACCGATACAAATCCGTCTCGAACATGGCAGTTTTTACTGTAAGACGATTTCAAATGCCATACGAGGCTTTGTCTGTCAGCCGAGGCACCATCACTTCCAAATGTCATTGTGATGAATGTTGTTACAGTGCATTCTCGTAGAACAAACCACTGTGTCCGTCGATGACCAGATTGCCACGCGCGCATGAGTCACTTCACCGTAATGCTGTTCATGTTATTACCGAATCAAAAGTCTTTGGGTCACTGGATGCGTATTCTTTCATCAACTATCTTGTGATGTAGCCAACCTCATCAGCCACTTTCCACAATATGACTGACTGCGAAATTGTGATTTCTAAAGTTCAGCATGCTGAGCTCGATAGAATTGTGTTGAGTCGGACAAAATATCGCCTGGCTGAGTGAGTGTCATCCAACAGTGTCTTCGTAACAGATGAGTGCCGAGAAGAGAGTAAAATAGAATCACTTCGCTGATTGAAAGTGACTGTGGATGAGTGACTTACAGTAGATGCGGTTACAAAATTGCAATGAGTTAAGAGTATGAGCTGTGATTTCATCAAAACAGCCCAAACCGATTGACCGCCTCTGTTCGTCTTTTTTTCCAGCAGTGTAAAAGGATACGACTTGCATCAAAAGTATTAATCTGTTCTAATTCTGCTGTTGTCCATCCGTTTGGTTTGGCCGAAACAGTTAAGTACTAAGAGACTCACCCTGCAACCAGTTGCTACGTTGCGTCTTCCTCGATGAACGTATTCACGTTTTCCTCAAGTCATATCAACGCGTTTACTTTTGTGAGCCCGAATATGGCACCACGTACACTTTTCCCTTACCAATTACTGGTAATCATCGTAACTCAAGCAAAATTGTAGATAACCCGGCCTTTCCGCTCATATGGTATTAACTGTAAATCATAGTCCTGTACCAAGGACGTTTTCAGTTCACCATTATCTAACAGTCTTCTTAGTAAATACCTCTTTTTTGCCTAGTCGCTCTGTCATTGAGATGCTTCAGTCTTTGTGAAATAATGTTCTCGTATGCTGGCGTAACCCACTGTAGTCTGTATACGTTAAATCGATCATTGTAGTCATGCGCCACAGCATCCAGTTATGAGCATGTCTATGAAGGGTGTGAAAGTCCGAAACTGTTTTGATTGGTTCAGTCATTTTCTGTTGTTGTGTTATTTACGGATAAGTAGTAGGAGATTTTGAAGAATATAAGTTTAACACCATTCACAGTTGGTTGCGACTTTCGCATTCCCATAGATATTTTGGTCAACCTCTTTAAAGAAGAAACACTATGCACGAGTTTATCTCTTACTAGAAGTCGTCAGTAGTGCATACAATTACTCTGGTATTAAACACTGACCAATCTTTCACGAAGCAACCATGTTAGCCAATGCGTCTTTCACTTCGCCTGAGGCACGAGCAAACTATCATATGCTGAGCTTTAACGTATGATAATGAGATCTTGTCTAATGTGAGGTCAGTGGAACAGAAATCAACGCGTTTCTCCGTTAAAGTGCTCCCGAGATATGTTGTCTGTTTACATCCAACTGTCTCGCTGCAAAAATCAATGCCCCGTTTCATCTTGGTCTAACTTACTCTATTTTCTATAAACCTTATCATGGCTGACTTCACATTTTTGTATGCCTTTTAGGAAACGATGCTAATACCAGTGAGTACCAAAGCATCGCGCATTACTTTGAAAACGAGAAAAACTGGTATTTGGCAGGCAAATTTTATTTAATGGCCAAACAGTACGAAAAAGTGAGTTTTAAAATTTGTAATTCATCGTTGTTTGCAAAGGTTGTTCAGTGAATTTTTTTCAGTCAAAATTCCATCTTATCCGCCGGAGGTTGAATGAATGATGATGACAATGATATCGCTCGCTTGTTAGGAAAAGAATTTCAACTTTAATCAGTTATCTATGTGCACTTGCTGTCATTAGTCTTTTGGTCATACTCATGATCACATAGTCAAGTCAGCTTTCTGTCAAATTATACGAATGTCATCGACTGCCGGAAATGACTAATTTTGCCAGTTTAACCAGCGACCAATCAATTCACTGTGTTGTAATTTCCGTGAAACCAATTAAACGATCTAATTTCACTGTAGCTATGTCTTACAGAAAGCTTTTTTTAATTTTGGCACATGCAAGATAGTCAGGAATTAGAATCAGTGATTCAAGCTACTTTGGGTTCTGGTTTAGAAAAGCAATTGAAATGAGTGGACACAGTTACTCTTATGGCTAGTCTGTATAAGTAGTGACTGCAACAGTCAGTCAGTTGAATTAATCTCAACGTTTACCGATGTTTCATTTTAAAGGGACCCCCTGCGAACACTTTCGTTCTGATTTGAATAGATCAAGTGGAAAGCCTAAATTAGATCCAACATGTATGTTAAAAAGCTACCTTGACTACGTTGATTGTCCTGCCTCTTAAAATGCTAGGTGATCAAGGCGGCCCGAAGCTGGTTTGTGTTATGTTGGTTCGCCGCTCTCCTTCGCACAATTATTTCCTCCTTAAATAAAAACGGAATTTGGCCCACTTTCTAACGTCCAGTATCCGAAAAACCTGCTGAGAGGACATTTTGGAGATCGAACTCCATTATTTCACTGGTACGTCACACGAAACGACTACCAGGACAGATTCCTCGCACGAGGCATGACCGCAGCATTAACTATGGATCCCGCCCCCAGTATTTAGTCACACTCCCGTTCAGAGTAAACAGGCGGTGAACATGTAAACTGACGTTTATAACAGTCATTAAAACAAACGTTTCTACCCACATGATTGAGGCGCTGGTTCACTTCCAGACCTATGATAAGGACAGACTATTCGTCTATGATCAGTCAGTGCTTGTGTAGCACTGTTGTACAGAGGCGTATTTCCGTCGAACGACAAGACACCTGTCCAAATGGTGTAAACAGTATCATTTGGCTTAGATCAGCATCGGAGTTACAAAATCAATCATCAACACAATCGCATCACACCCTGTATTAAGAAACCACCAATTAGACATTCCGGAAACACGTCGGGTCGTATGCAAGTTACAAATCGACCAACCTAAGGTAGTCGTCAGACGAGAAAGGAGACATGTTGACATATGCCAAAATTTCGTTTATTGTCATCAATCCTAAACATGAGACATATGGGTTATATACGACAGACAAATAGAAACAGACAGAGCATGGACAAGCATACATTCACACCACGCATTGTTCTCAACACCATGGCAACTCGACGGGTTGTCTCAACCACTTTTCTGTCTACAACGCCGGCTACCAAGGTTCAGTTAGCGCAGCTTCGCTAAAGGCCAGTAGCTTCGGGTTGTGAGTGTTTAACAAAATCTGAGTGAACTAAGTTGATCAAATTGGTACCCTGTTGTCATGACGTATCTAGCAGTCGATGATACGGTAGTCCGAGCAACGGATTCACCGATTTGAGTCTGTTGAATTGTCAGTTGTTTTGATAATTTCGGGATGTGTTTTTGTTAGGGCGCCCCACCATGTGGCCGTCCCAAGGGCGCCTCCGTCATGAGAGCGAAGGGAAAAAATCACTCGACTCAGTCCGGACTAGCAGAACTGTTCAAAATCGGTTGAGACTTTTTTATACCGCT